>JAVXUP010004815.1:0-25798 GCA_033070095.1 Escallonia herrerae | reverse complement strand
ACTAAAAATCTATCCCTAAAATCGTAGGACAACACTGCATTCAAACTTAAAGCCTAAGGCGGATCGAAATCAAGAGCACATTTTCACACGAGTAACCGTTTTCTCATGGCCATGACGAAACAAGCAATCTGTGTTAGACCCACATTTTCACCAAAAGAGTCTATATCGTAAATACACAAAATCTTACTTTGCACGTAAATGTCGCCAATAAAATAAAAGTGTCTTCCCAATGAGTTCAAACTATTAGGATTAGATGGGAAACAAGGCCCGGTCCAGCTAGACCGAAAGCTTAGGTCCTCACAACAAGCCCAGCTATAAACAGTTATGGACTTCGAAAGCAGCCCAAGTCAACCCTTCCGCTAATAACACTCGCCGGGCCGGAGTCAAAAATAAATAAACTGTACCCCGTGGGACCCATGCAAATGATCCAAAGGTTATCGTATTCTCGTAACCAGACGATCCAGAAAAAGGCAATTCCGGCGACGGTTACCCCCACGTGTACGAGGTTCGCTTTTACACGCACACCCTTTGTAAGCCTTTTGAGTTTTGCCACGCCACTCTTTGCTCGTAGCTCTAGCAAATCGGTAACAACGGCTGAGCAGCAGCAGCTCAGGCACTGAGGAGGGGCCCTTACAAGCCTCCACAGCGACGGTGGCCGCGGCCTCCATCGCCGGAGTAGCAGTAGGGGGCCCACTTCTAGCCATGATGGGGTTCAGTTTCATTGCTACTTTGACCCTGCTTCTCATAAGCTCTCCCCTCTTCCTAATCTTCGGCCCTCTCTTGCTCTTAGCCGGCTTCGTTATAACAGCAGCTCTGGCCGGGTTCGGAGCCGCCGGAGCCATGGCATTTACGGAATGACTACGTTCGCGTGGGTTTTTAGATCATTCCGGGGAGGAAGATTACTTGGGTTATTCGACGGCGCTGCCCGTGTGACGGATAAGTTGATGGAGTCCGGCGATCGAGAGGGTGAAGACTGGGCAGGGCATTCGCTGCAGGAGGTGCAGAATCCACAGGAGAATCTCGGATGAACGTTGGCATGTTGTTTTTTCTCGCTTGTGTGCTTCAACTGTTCTTTTGCAGCTGCTCAGCACGTCAAAAGAAGAGAGGCTTTCTGCATTTTTTTAAGCCTCTTCTTTTGACAGACTTAAAATACTGCATTTTTTTTCCGGGAAAATTAGAAAAATATGAATTTTGGAAATAAAACTTAATGGAAGGTGAGATTGTTTTGAAAAGTTATGAAAAAGTGGGGTGACTTTTTAAAATTTCTGAACAAGGGGTAGGCTTAGAAAAAAATGGGTTTTTTTGAAATCCTTTACTTTGATCTTCCCGAATTACCCCTGCCCCCAAAATTGTTGATTCATGTTCTGGTACAAGTCATTTTCAGCAGGAATGCAAGTACGGTTATGCAAAGATATTTGTCATTTTGTGCAGATATTCAAGTCGATTCTTCTATTCCAAACGATGCAATACTAAATTTGTCAAACATTGGTTTGTAATCATTTCTAAATCACAAAATGTATTTTTTTTGTTTTTCAGACTGACCCACGATTTGTTCGGAACAGAAATCTAATGGAAGAGCTTATTAAGAATAAGATTTGAACCAAAATGTTGCTTTTGTTTGACACGAGTATCATTGGGTTGGTACAACCAATATTTTTTTATTTTTTGTAACAAATGAATTTAAATACTATTATTTATTAGCTGAAGAAACGTTTGTCAAATATATTGTCCAGTGGACATAAGAGATACTAAAAGAAGAACTATATTTTGTAGAAAAAATGTCTAATATCAGTTCACGGTATCCTGCTAGTTGGCTAACTTAGATAACTATATTTTGCAGAAAAATGTCTAATATCAGTTCACGGTATCCCGTCAGTTGGCTAAGTTAGAGCACTTGCGCCTTAAATAAACTCGTCAATTCTTACATTTGGGAGATACTAAAGGAAGATAGTTCTTCTTTTACATCATCTATGCGAAACAATTGTTCTAATAAGGGTTTGAACGTAAAGAGACTTGGGATATATAAGTCACATACTTGTACATTCCAAGCAATTCAGAAATACTACTATAACAATCTTTTGATAAAGAAAAAAGAAGTATCAGATCTGTTCCAAATACGCCGCATGAAGACATAAGGATGCAAACTATTGAAAAAGTTAGAAACTATCTAAATCCATCCATCTAGAATAATACCTGCAAAAATGAGGATCGAAAACTTCCAGGTCATTTTATGCAGAAATTATGCTGATGCCCAAGTCATTTTATGTAGAAATTACGGGGCGCAAGGGCGCCTGCTTTTTTCTCGATGGGACCACTACATACGTGGGATGACCTTGCGGGAACCACACACACACATTGCCCTTACACGGCTGGGATCATTGAGGGTTGTCAATATGCTCCGTTTCGATGGGAACTCAAAGCACATCATTTCGTCACCTCTCCGTTATGGTGCATTTTATCAAAAAGTAAGTTCTACAATATTTCTATTACTTCTGTTTTTAGGTAATAAACTTTTTGTTAACAAATTAGAATACCTTTTTGAATTGCTATACCAATAATTCTTATATGTTTCGCTCGATTTTGTTAGTACTAGCTGCAACAATGAGTTAGATCTTGTTCACGGGGTAACTGAAGAGGTGTTTTAGCAATGAATGCGTGGATAGTTTATTTCTTGTATGTATTGAATCCTCTTAAGATGTCGAGGGAGAAGTGCAACCCCATTTGCAGTGCTTTTCATTACAAAACTGCTAAACCGCATTCGTTTCTTCAATCCCAACCCCCTTAGCAAGGGAAGGCATAGTTCCCGCAAGGTCTTCTTTTTTTAGGAGTCCCACTAAAGCAAAAGTAGCGCTTGTGCCCCCCGTAATGTCTGCATAAAAATACTGGGGTGTCAGCAGAATCCGACATGCACTTTTGCATAAAAAACTTGGGTTTTTGCACACAACGACTTGTGTGGTGTTAGAACCAAAATACTTACGTTTTTACAGACTAACTGAATATTAATACGAAGGGACAAATACAAAACTTTGAAAACAAACTTGATACCACATTTTTGCACGTAGGTTTATGTCTGATGATCTCGTTTCCTGTGAATTGTGTGCGTGTGTCGTCAATTGGGTGTGTAGTCGATAGTGCCGTGTGAATTTTGGAGCCTGTCACTGTGTTTCCACTTGCTTGGTCATCAACAACGCCCGCTCTCATCCTCCCTTAATCTCCACCGTCCTTTTTAATCTCCGCAAATTCCCTCACATAATCCTCAATTTTATCCAACAAAATCAATCCCAATCGCCAATATCTTTATTTCCATTATGCTAGTAACGTTAGTCACCACTGGTTGGTACATACAAGCGAGTTTAGATCAATTCCAACCTATCTTTTTTTTTAATTAGACGTTGATATTTAAAACTTGATATTTAGTTTTTCATTGTTCTATAAGCAAAGAAGAAATAATCTTACTTTGACGAGTACCACTAGCACACTTGCATGAAGAAAGGGGGTTAAAGCATTTGCATGAAAGTTGTTATTCATGAAGGAGATTAACATGTTTGGAATTTTTTATATTGTAAATTATAATAGGTGGGTGGGTGGGGGTGGGTTGAGGCGTGGGCAGGGGAGAGGAGGGGGGGGGGGTGAGGGCATGTAGTTTGGAGGGAAAGCTGATTTGGAAGAGAAGATGAGGAGGGGTAGTTTGGGTAGTATCACTCTTAAGTTTCAAAAAAATCCATTTTTTTAAAGCGAGGATTGTTCATCACTCTTTGTTACTTTTGGCTTGGCAATATGAAATCATTTATATGAGTGCATGGTTTGTTTTAGGTACAAGAATCTGGAGAAAAGATGCAAACCTAGAAGGAGATGCAAACCTGGAAGGAGATACTGTTAATTTTATTGCAACCGAACAACTGCTAGAGTTTGAAAGTTTTCGGTCCTCATTTTTGCAGGTATCATTCTAGATGGATGGATTAGATGGTTTCTAACTTTTTCAATAGTTTGCATCCTTATGTCTTCATGCGGCGTATTTAGAGCGGATCTGATACTTCTTTTTTCTTTATCAAAAGATTGTTATAGTAGTATTTCTGAATTGCTTGGAATGTACAAGTATGTGACTTATATATCCCATGTCTCTTTACGTTCGAACCCTTATTAGAACAATTGTTTCACATAGATGATGTAAAAGAAGAACTATCTTCCTTTAGTATCTCCCAAATGTAAGAATTGACGAGTTTATTTAAGGCGCAAGTGCTCAAACTTAGCCAACTGACGGGATATCGTGAACTGATATTAGACATTTTTCTACAAAATATAGTTCTTCTTTTAGTATCTCATATGTCCACTGGACAATATATTTGACAAACGTTTCTGCAGTTAATAAATAATAGTATTTAAATTCATTTGCTACAAAAAAAAATTATTGGTTGTACCAACCCAATGATACTCGTGCCAAACAAAAGCAATATTTTGGTTCAAACCTTATTCTTAATAAGCTCTTCCATTAGATTTCTGTTCCGAACAAATCGTGGGTCAGTCTGAAAAACAAAAGAAATACCTTTTGTGATTCAGAAATGATTACAAACCAATGTTTGACAAATTTAGTATTGCATCGTTTGGAATAGAAGAATCGACTTGAATATCTGCACAAAATGACAAACATCTTCGCATAACCGTACTTACATTCTTGCAGAAAATGACTTGTACCAGAATAGGGATCAACAATTTTGGGGGCAGGGGTAATTCGGGAAGATCAAAGTAAAGGATTTAAAAAAAACCTATTTTTTTCTAAGTCTACCCCTTGTTCAGAAATTTTAAAAAGTCACCCCACTTTTTCATAACTTTTCAAAACAATCCCACCTTCCATTAAGTTTTATTTTCAAAACCCATCTTTTCTTAATTTTCCCTTTTTTTCTTGGTGAGATAAAACAGAATTAATTGATAATTTAGTAGATAAATAAATGTAAATTCACTGCGCTAAAGTTGATATACACAAGAATATACGAAGCAAGTGCTAGGTGTATTGGCATAGAATGCACGAAATACAGAATAACATGTGTTAATTTGTCAAAGGGGTGATCGAGAAAATTCAATTGAGGCGTTGCCTATGGGATTGTCCTACAAATCTGGGACACGCACAGTTTGGTAAAAAGGAAGAACTTTGTGTTGCACAATATCAAGGTGAATTTTACTTGGAAGGAACGTCCATTCTCTTTTTATCCCTCCTACAAAGGTATGTTCGAAACTTTGATCATAAAATTACCGATTTGGGCCACATGTAACACATACTGCTTAGACGAGTAACTCTTAAGCGATAAGTCCCATAAGTGTAATTAACTCTTAGTCCACAGAACTCGCTACCTCACATTGAAGTGCAACTGCAACTAGGCTGGGTGTAAACATTGACACGTGACATATTATCGACTCTCGTACTGGAGACAACATCTCCATGTAATTTTACTTTTTACTTAGGTGTCAAACTCTTCCATTTATCGTGCCTCTTTACCTAAACATCTTTAAAAATAGTCTCGATCCGTCGTGGCCCATAGAGATGGCCGGAGCGCCGCCATTCATTGGACCTAATGATACCATCGATTCAACCGAAGGCGCACGCAAAAGAAAAATGGGTACGACCATTTTGGATCTTCTGTTGGAAGTCAAGGGGACAATGATGGAAGGGTATGAAGATAAACAGGCAGTTGCCAACTAAAGATTAGTAGGTTGTTTGGCACTCGAGTCTTCATGAGTTTCTTCATTAATTACTACTAGTCGTATGGTTGGTGCAAATTTGGCAATGGATACAATGTAACCATCTAGACGTTTTAGGTAGCTTTTCCGGTTAGGTGTTTGGCAGTACATGACTTTTAGGTGTATGGATACCTTAACAATCGTAAGCTAATTAGACCTTTCGTCCAAGTTTGGAGTCTGAAGACGAATGGTTGGTGTACTCGTATTTCAAACAGTCACCACCCTCCATGAGTTCAAAACGTCACTCTGGTAATAGTGGTAAGGGAAGGCTTTCAATGTACATCGTTATCCTCCACAGCTCCTAAGATGACGAGAGAGTCTCACTGGACTGGTCCCTTTTGAGTTTTGAGAATGCAGATTTACAAGCATGCAGGCACATCAATTCCCACCATTTGTTTTGGCTCTGTTCATTTTGAGAGTGACAGTGGCCCTTTTCAATAAATAGCACCGTAGCCGTGAGGGATTTGAAGGAAAGTAAGATACTTGAAGAGCTAGTAAGTCACGTACATATATGGGTCATGAAGGGGAAGAAGAACAGGATACTCCTCTAATCAGAGCTTCGTATGATCCATCTGGAGACGGTTCTGCGGAGCTCTCCAGCAGAACAGGTTAATATTTCTTTCCTCTATTTCCAACTGGACTCTATGATTGTGATTCCTAAAGCTTTCAGTTGTAATTCCCTTTTTTATATTTTGTCTCTACTATCTTTTTTGATACTTTGGTGGACGATTGATTCCTAAAGCTTTCAGTTGTAATTGCCTTTTTATACTTTTGGGGACGATTTGACTAATTGAGGCTTGGTACTTCGCGTTAGTATAGGTGCCACCCGGCTAGAGAGCAGTTTCAAGGTCTCCCTCACGGTGATAAATTCCTAGGTAGTTTTGCTAGCACCACCACATCAGGCGGCCGTGATGACCGGCTAGCTGCAGAAGACTTCTGACTCCAAATACACGGCCATGCACCATATAAGCAGTGAGGCCAGATATGGGGTAAATACGAGTGAAACAAATATTTCAAATTGGTGGTAACAAATATTTCAACTAGTTTTTCACCACCATGTCACGCGGTCCATGTGGCCAGGATGACCATCCTGTCTAGTGGCAATATGCGACTGACTCCAGATACATGCCTCATATAAGCAATGATCGAGGCCAGTTGTTGTGCACAGAGGCATTCGGTCTTCGTCTATTAGATCCAGATGAATTTCAGAGACTAAATGTAATTTTGCTGCTACTAAATTAGTAAATAACAAACTTCTACCGACGGCACTTCTACCGCCGGTAATATAGATTCTTTGGCTAAAGTCGTTGAAATCCGATAGTTCGATCGCCCTTCAGTGGAGTTGTTGGGCAATTTTTTAGAGGATCATAGCCCGCCTTCAATCAACGTTACCATGGCCACGTGATGGTGATCGGTCGCCCTGGAACTTTGGATCAAGAGGAGTGTGCAAATCTTGCTGCTCAGCATAGTATATAGCTAGGTTATATGCAATATATAGGCTTATCTTAGGTTTGCATATTCCAAGTTTCCAAGAGAAAAACTCATTTGATTTTTTGCATGTGAAGGGACGGTATGGACGGCAATGGCGCACATAATAACAGGAGTAATAGGGGCAGGGGTATTGTCTCTTGCATGGAGCACGGCGCAGCTAGGATGGGTCGCAGGTCCAGTTGGGATGATAGTCTTTGCAGCAATCACCCTTCTTTCCACCTTCCTCCTCTGCGAGTGCTACAGATCTCCTGATCCCGAGTGCGGCTCCACCAGAAACCCTTCCTTCGTGCAAGCTGTTAATTTCTACTTGGGTGAGTACCCTGTTTGTTATTGTTACCTTTATAAAAATCAATCAGGACTCCAATGAGACCTCGTACATTTGTGAATTGGAAGCTTAATTTTCAGGATGTTAGAGCCTGATTTCTTTGCTTTTGGTAGGAGATTGTACAACTTGTATATGTTGTCCAACTTTCCTGTAGTAAACTTTTATATGTCGTCCAACTTTCCTGTAGTACTACTACATGAAAAGTCGTAGTTAAGCTCATTGCTAGCAATTCTGTGCAGCACTTTCAGAGACAAATTTTTGTTACCAAGTTCACGATTATCGCTAGTGTTATTGGATCTCCTGTCTCAATTAAGTCGAGATGGTCCTTATGATTCCGGCACTTTTATATAACATTCTGGTGACCATAGAATGATGGATTAAATTGGTGCGGGACACGCATTATCCGGCCTACAACGCGACACTTTTATCATTGGACTTGCGAGGCCCGGTGATGTAGAGAGCTTTTGAAAAAATGTTGCTTGTTCATGGTGGACATTGACTTTGTAAGCTAGAATTCATGAATGCTGGCCCAACCCTTGTGTTTTCCAGAACCCTCTTGATTTGAAATCTTTTCTGTGAGAGGTACATCACATCATAAGCATACTAACAAAGTTCTTGAAATTATTGATGCCCCAGGAGAAAAGAGCAAACGGATCTGTGGAGTAATAATGCATGAGAGTCTATTTGGGGGTGGAGTCGCATATACTATTACAGCAGCCGTCAGCATCAGGTAGACTGTTTTACTCGTAAAATGTCATTCTCTATGTTAGTCTACTGCTCACTTGTTACTAAACGATTCAAACATAGTCACCAAAATACTTTTAATGACAACCATGTTATCGATAAGCCGACAAGACTAGAGTTTTGCAATGCAACATGACAATTGGAAACTCAAGTTAACTTTCCTAGCAAATGGTTTGATTTGATCAATGCCAAGAAAAATGGTCTAATGGAAGTAGAACAGATGTTCCTCCCCTTGAGCTGAATTGATGTGAGAATTGCTTTTGTAAAATTTATTTTTTTACTATGACTGCAGAGCAATACAGAAATCAAACTGTTACCACAAGGAAGGGCACAAGGCTGCTTGCGAATATGGGGATAACATTTACATGCTGCTATTTGGTGTTATTCAGATTTTTGTGTCTCAGATACCAGACTTCCATAACATGGCATGGTTGTCTATCATTGCCGCAATCATGTCCTTCACTTATTCTTTCATCGGGTTGTCACTTGGTCTGGCAAAACTTATTGGTACTTCAACACCACCCCCTCCCAACCACCCACCCAACCCAACACACAAACTGGAAAACTAAGCTCAAACTTAAACTAATCCTCTGGGTTCAAGGCCAAGTATAGTTGGTGGCCTGTAGCCCTCTCATTGGATGATTACCTACATGTACACGGTACACTCCATGAAATTAAATGTTATTAATTTCACTGTGAAGTGACAATTTATCCCCATAAATTTGGCAAACATGTACCAAATAGGGAAAAAAAAAAGGATTTGTATAATGTCATATATTTCTATTTAGTTCTTGGCAGATCCTGATCATATATCATGCTCCTTTGGACTACAGAAAACGGGGAGATTAAGGGGAGCATTGGAGGAGTTCCAGCTGATAATGTAGCTGACAAGTTATGGTTAGCTTTTCAAGCACTTGGAGACGTAGCTTTTGCCTATCCCTACTCGATAATTGTCCTCGAGATACAGGTACCTCAGAGCCTTGTAAATAAAAATGGAAAATAGACAATCAATATTTTAATTAAGCAATTGTAGAACGGAAGAAGCCACTTTCAATTAGCTGAAATGCAAATTTCGTGAATGAAGGATACATTAAAATCACCTCCACCAGAGAGCCAGATCATGAAGAATGCCTCAGCAGCTGCAATCTTCGTCACCACCTTCTTTTACCTCTGCTGTGGCTGCTTTGGATATGCAGCATTCGGGGACAGCACCCCAGGGAACCTCTTAACCGGATTTGGCTTCTACGAGCCTTATTGGCTGGTTGACTTCGCTAATGCTTGCGTAGTTCTACATCTAGTTGGAGGATATCAGGTTAAACTTACGTCTATCGTGCTCTTTGTTTCGACTTGTTAATTAGAGAAACCTTTTATCCTTCTAAAAACTAACAAAAGCAAAGTAAGAATCTAAGACTTGACAACAGTCAAAACTACTGCATCCTACTCCATGACCATTGTGCAAATTTTCAGTTTAAAAGGATGGACTAGTAAGCAATTCCGAAGATGGTTTGGTGAGATATAAGGAGCAATATTTACCAGCAACATTTTTTCTTTTGCAGGTATTTAGCCACCCAGTTTTTGCATTTGCAGAAAGATGGTTTAATGAGAAGTTCCCAAACAGTGGATTCATGATCAGTTTCTACTCTATCAAACTCCCATTGTTGCCGGCCTTTCAGTTGAACCCTTTCAGGCTATGCTTCAGAACAGCATTCGTTGTATGCACAACCGCGGTCGCAATGATCTTCCCTTACTTCAACCAAGTTTTGGGGCTGTTGGGGGCCTTGAACTTTTGGCCCTTGGCCATATATTTCCCAGTGGAGATGTATCTTGTGCGAAGCAGTATTGGAGCTTGGACAAGGAAGTGGCTTGTTCTTCAGGCTTTCAGCATCTTTTGCTTGCTTGTCTCAGTAGTGGCTTTAATTGGGTCCATGCAAGGACTTATAATAGCAAAATGGAGCTGAAATTACTACAGTAGAATTTAGTTATTATTTCAGTTATAAATTTACTTCCCCTGATGACATGCATGAAATGCATAGGATTTAAACTCTATGCCAAATATTCATACATTTTGGTAGGGCCTTTTTGGTAAACCCTATGTACTTCTTTTACCAGAAAAATGCAACTGTTCATCATCAACTTACCAAATAATTTATTGGTATGCTAGTGCTTGCTTTATTCCTTTTTTTTTTAACTGTTATTTTGTTTCACTAGCAAATTTGATATTTATACAAAACTATTCCTGTTGCCGAAGCAATAGAGGCGGCTACCTGTTTAATATTGAATTTCATCAACTCTTAAAAGAACGAATATATCCCTGCTACCTCAGACCCTTCTCCATCTGCAGAATAATTTTAAGGGCAATTTAACCATAATTCCGTTCATAGTCTCCCATTTTTATTCCAAAGCTACCTGTACAACTCTAATTCTCTAATAAAATTTAGAGTCAATGTGCAAATAGCTAATTTTTCTCGGCCTTTCTCAATTCCAAACTAGCTTGCTGACAATACTTCTCACTTGAGATGTTAAAAATTCTGAAATCTAATAATTAGCCAACTAGCTTACGCAGCTAGATTAGACAAGTTTTTAAATATTACTCGTATAACTCGTAACAACAATAGTAAAATATATATATTTTTTAAATGACTACTCCGTACATTTTTTATTGATCAACCACTCTTCCAGACTATGGTCATATTCTCACTTGGATATGTCCTTAATGTTCTTACAAATATTTCAATCCACAACCTTGCCCACACCACTACCTCTGAGGTCCATTCTTCGTAATCGTCTATATCCCCTCCCCACCACAAGATACGCAAATTAATCATCGTTCTCCGTCACAACATTCATTTCTCTCTCTTACTAACATGCATACACAAAACCAATGAATCTCTTAAACTAGTGCATCTGTAATCAAATTCTCATCAGGAATTGCTTAAATCACGATAATAAAAAATTAATCGAGTCCTCATTATCTCGCAACCACCCGAGTGTCAGTGTTTTCCAAAATATTTTATCAATTTTTAGTTCATTTTGTGTGTGAAAATGATGAAAGGAAGGTGAAGAGACAAAGATGAATGAATCGCCTTATTGTGAGACGCAAAAGGCGATTAGACGCCTTAAAGGTTTCGAGATAATCTGGGCCGTCGGTGTGATGAACCGATGCAACGGTTCGGATTGGATAAGATCCGACCGTTTGTAGTTAGTTAGTTACACTTGCACCTGTTCAGATATAACCCGAACGATTGCACCCATTGAGTAGCTGGGTGGTACCGGTTCGAAGAGACACACTTATTGGGAGATGTCTAGTTACTGGTTCATAATTTGAACCGTTAATCTTAACGGTTTCTGATCCAACAGTCTAAATTGAATGGGTGCGACCCTTGGTGAGCAGCCACTAGTGCTCTATAAATATAGCACAATGGTCAGATTTTTACATCTCTAATTAACCTTTACTCTCTTCACTTGTTTCCTTTCTGCAGATCTTTTACAACAAGAAATTTCTGTAGAATTTCTCATTTGTAAAACCCTTATCCAGAATTTTATACACTCATCTGTGGGGTGAATATTGTGTATGCAAACACTATTCACTAGTGCGCTTCGTTGTATCTTGGAGGATATTTTCCTGCAACCCGCTGCACACCGTTTTAGATGAAGGCAAATATAAACTTAAGGAGAGTGTTTTACAACATGCCTCGAAGCCAATTTTCTTTCAGTCACAAAGCCATACTTATTTTATCACCAATAATCTTAAGTTTATATTTACAACAATGGCGTTCGTGACGTTGAAAGACACGGGCTCGGATTTTCACTGCTTGGAGTGCTTTGATGGTGGAGACTTCGTTTGTTGGCAAAGGAAGATGCACTTTCTACTCGTTACAGTGAAAGTGTACTATGTGATCGTGAATCCAAGACCTCTGGAACTCGGTGAAAATGAGGAAGAAAGTGTTGCTAAAACACATGAAAGATTGAGGTGGGATCAAGATGATGAGATATGTCGAGGACATATTTTGAATGGTATGTCCAACACGTTGTACGATTCTTATCATACTGTCAAGACCGCTAAGGAGCTTTGGAACCAGTTGGAGCGTCGCTACATCTAAATTTTTTTTTTACAGTATGGTTGATGGTAGGTCGGTTATGGAACAGTTAATGAGATTAAGACCATTCTTGATAGTTATTCTCAACACAAGTTAGCCTTAGATGAATTTATTGTGATTACATTAATCATTGATAAATTGCCTCCTTCTTGAAATTTTTTTAGAAACAGCCTTAAGCATCGTAAGGAAGACATCAACATTGATGAATTGGGTACTCATCTTCAGATTAAGGAAGACTTGCGCAAGGAAGAAAAGTCTAAAAATGAGGGCATTTCTAAAATTTTGGCCGTGAAGGAAGGAGAGTCATCCAAGAAGAACTCCCGTGAAAACAAGAAAAAGAAGCTTCAAGGAAATGACGACGAGGATAAGGACAAGAAGAAAAAGCACAAAGGGAAGTGTTATCATTGTCGCAAACCAAGGCACTATAGATGTGATTGTCGTGCCTTGAAGAAATAGAAAAAAGGCGATGAAAATAATTTAGTCGCTGTAATCAATGAGGCAAATGTCCTTCAAAATGACGACACATGGTGGATTAATTCGGGTGCGACAAGGCATGTGTGCAAGGACAAAAAGTTTTTTTACAACCTATGAACCGGTAAAGGATGGAAGCATTCTTTACATGAAAAACTCGTTAATTGTGCAAATTGAGGGCAAAAGAAATGTCGAGCTCGAGTTTACATCCGGAAAAGTTGTCACCTTCACCAATGTCTGTCATGTGCCTGAAATTAGGAAGAATTTGGTTGGGTTGCATGCTTAATGAGTTTGGTTTCAAACTTGTTTTTGAAGCTGATAAGTTTGTACTCTCTAAGGGAGGAATTTTTGTGGGAAAAAGGATATTTTTGTGAGGGATTGTTTAAACTCAATATTAATAATAAGAATGTTATTTCTGCTTATATTATTGAGTCACTATCTTTTCTTTAGCATAATCGTTTAGGACATGTTAATACTAAGAAAATTAATGACATAGTTAAATTGAATCTTTTACCTAGTATACATGTAGATAAAGGATTTTGCAAGACGTGTATGCTTACTAAAATCACTAGAGCTCCTTTTTAAAATGTACAAAGAGAGTCTATGATTTTAGATTTAATACATAGTGATTTAGGAGATTTTCATTCCTCTCCTTCGTTATGAAGAAACTCATATTATATGACTTTTATTGATAACTATTATAGGTATTGCTATGTTTATTTATTACATAATAAAAATGATGCCATGCCTAACTTTGTCACATATAAAAATGAAATATTTTTTTTTGTGATGCCAAAATTAAAGTGCTTAAAACCGATAGGAGAGGAGAGTACTATGAGCCACAATTTTTTTGAAGAAAATGACATCATACATGAACTTTTTGCACCGTACGTATACACCACAACAAAACGATGTGGCGGAAAGAAAGAATAGGACATTAGTCGAAATGGTTAATGTCATGCTCTCCAACTCGGATCTAGGAAAATGATTTTTGGGGGAAGCTTTATTAATGGCTTACTACATATTAAATAGAGTTCCAACTAAAGAAAATAACGTTACTCTTTATGAATTACGGAAGAAAAGGAAGCCTAATGTAAACTATTTTAAGGTTTGGGGTTGTAGGGCCGTTGTAAGAGTTCCGGAACCAAAAAGAAAGAAATTGAGTGAAATGAGTATTGAATGTATTTTCATTGGTTATGCTTTACACAATAAAGCATGTAGGTTCATGGTAGTGAAACAAAATGATTATTATTTTAAAAACACTATGATTGAATCTAGAGATGCCATCTTTGACGAAAGTAGGTTCCAATCACTTCCTAAGCAAGTTAAGCAAAAGGAAGGTTAACGTGAAGTTGAGAAAAATCATGAAAATGAAGTGGAACCTAGGAGGAGCAAACGAACGAGAATTGCTAAAACTTTTGGACCCGATTTCTACATGTATTTGGTAGAAGGAACTAGGACGGCAATACACAACTCCATACTGATTGTCTTAAATGTAGAATCCGACCCTAGAACTTATGAAGAGAACATGAAGTCTCAAGATTCTTCTTTTTGAAAAGAAACAATAAATGAAGAGATTGATTCAATCATGGAAAATGGAACATGGAAATTGGTGGATTTACCACCTAGTTTTAAACCCATTGGTTGTAAATGAATCTTCAAAAAAAAGTTAAGGGTCGATGGATCAATTGAAAAATTTAAGGCAAAGTTAGTGGCTAAAATATTTTTTCAAAAGGAAGGTGTCGATTACTTTGACACTTATGCACCAGTTACAAGGATAGCCACTATTAGGGTGCTTATAGTACTAGATTTCATCCATAAGCTAGTAATTCATCAAATATATGTTAAAATTAAATGGTGAATTAGATGAGGAGGTATACATGTAACAACTGAAAGGGTTTGTTGTACGTGGGCAAGAAAATAAAGTTTGTAAATTGATTAAGTCATTGTATGGACTTAAGCAAGCCCCTAAGTAATGGCATCAAAAGTTTGATCAAATTGTAATGTCTAATGGTTTTCAAATACATGAATCGGATAAGTGTGTGTACAGCAAGTTCGATGGCGGTAAGGGAGTTATCATTTGCTTATACGTAGATGAAATGCTCATTTTTGGTACTGACTTGGAACAAGTTGTAAAGACAAAGAAATTATTATCCGATAATTTTGAAATGAAAGACATGGATGTTGCTGACTTGATTTTGGAAATTAAAATCATAAGGAATAATTGTTGCATAACCTTGTCACAATCTCATTATATTGAGAAAGTATAAAAAAAGGTTTGACTATTTGGATAGATTCTAGTTAGTACTCCGTTTCATGAGAGTATTAAGTTGTCTCCTAATGATGATAGATCTGTGACACAACTAGAATATGCGAGTGCAGTTGATTACCGAAAGAGTAATCACATTGGAATTTGTGAGGTCTTTGAAAAATTTAACGGGTCCGTTAACTAAAGGGCTTCTAAGGGAAATAGTTATTGGGACCTCGTGAGGGATATGTCTCAAGCCTATTTTAAGGATCATCATTGATGGAAATCTCGACTCAACACTTGCTAACACCAAGTCTTGAGTTCAATGAGTCAAAAGTACATTATGATGGTGATTGCAAGCACATAATTTTTAGTCATCCCAAAGTCATGTGCTTGGTAACCGTAATGAAAGAATAGGGTGAGCATTATGCTCTTAATAGGTCTATAAAAGGATAGTTCTTTGGAGTTTTAGTTACGGTACACTCTTGATAGACCTGACTAGTGAGTGTGAAGTGGGGTCACTTTTGTTGAGTTTAGGAGCTTAACTCTAGAGCACTCATGAAAAACAAGATACAAATTATAAGGTCTTTATTGTATAAGCATTTTTCTGAATTTATGTATGGATAGGAGTTTCATGTGCGATATGTGACCGGCTAGTCAATAAAGATAGGTGGTTCAAAGTTTATCTACCATACTATTTAGATTAGCCTTATTATGTAATCACTAAGTGAAGATTCAAGTCGTAAGACATCTTCATTTATGCATGTACTTCACTGGATAATAAGATCTGATTTTTTGTTTTGTTTTTGCTTTATATTTTATAAAATGGTGAGGATTGTTAGTGTTTTCTAAAATATTTTGTCAATTTGTAGTTCATTTTGTGTGTCAAAAATGATGAAAGGAAGGTGAAGAGACAAGAGGAATGAATCGCCATACTGTGAGACGGAAAAGGCAAATAGACGCCTTAAAGGTTCCGAGATCAAATCTGGGCCGTCGGTGTGATGAACCGATGCAACTGTTCGGGTTGGATAAGATCCAACTGTTGGTAGCTAGTTAGTTACACTTGTACCTGTTTAGATATGACCCGAACGGTTGCACCCATTAAGCAGCTGGATGGTACCGGTTCGAAGAGACACACCTGTTGGGAGCTGATTAGTTACTGGTTCATAATCTGAATAGTTAATTTTAATGGTTTCTGATCCAACGGTCTAAATTGAATAGGTGCATGATGAAAGGGTGTGACCCTAATGAGCAGCCACTAGTGCTCTATAAATATAGCGCAATGGTCAAATTTTTGCATCTCATATTAGCCTCTACTCTCTTTTCTTGTTTCTTTTCTGTAGATCTTTTACAGCGAGAAATTTCTGTAGAATTTCTTACTTGTAAAACCATTATCCAGAATTTAATACACTCGTATGTGGGGTGAATATCGTGTGTGCAAATGCTATTCACTAGTGCGCTTCGTTGTAGTTGTAACCCGCTGCACACCGTTTTAAGTGGTGACAAATATAAACTTAAGGAGAGCGTTTTACAACATGTCTCGAAGCCAATTTTCTTTCAGTCACAAAGCCATACCTATTTTTACCACGAACACCGAGATCTCTATATGGTTGCAGATGAATACAACCTCCAGAGGTTTTCTTGCTCATGTTATCTCAACGATGATTCACGTTAACGGCGGGCTCAATGATGTCGAGTTTGTGAGATGGGTCCGTTGCTTGGTTGTTTTGGTGGGGATAGAAGAAAGACCGAGGGGATGGGCGGGGGTTGTGCCAGTGCCGCGAAAGAAATCCATTTTCTAATGAACTTCCTCATTGTTGAGTTGGAGCTGAAGCAGCGATATTTGCATGGGGCGTGATTTGGTAATACCCCAATTTGGCCACTATAAACTGTGTGAGAACGAAAGCAGTATTCAAAAACAGGGAAACGTTGTTAATACATGGATTTCAATCAGATTTGCAAGGATAGTGTAATTTTTGAAAACCCGTAATAACGTACTAAAATCTCATGCGATTTCAATGCAATCAACATCAGCCCCAAGAGGAAATTGCAAGAGTATGGGGGGGTACTTGGCAGAGCGCCGTGTTCTTGTTTTATGCTTGCAAATTGCATTGTTCCACGACAAACTTCTTTATCAATTGGGCTAATTACACCCATGTCCCTGAGGTTTGGGGGTAATTACACGCGAGGACACAAAGTTTCAAAATGTAACACTTATGTCCATTGATAAACGGAATACAAAAATACTTAACGGTTTTAACAAAAAGACTTGATTGCCCCTGACTTTAAAATCAATTACCCACTTAATTTACTGTTTATTCTTCCTCTCCCCACACCCAGCACCCACCCCCACCCCCCACACCCCTACCCCACCCCCACGGGTCTGCCTCTTCCTCTTCCTCTCCCCACACCCAGCACCCCCACCCCCCCGCGCCCCCACCCCACCCCCACGCGTCTGCCTCTTTCTCTCCCCACCCCCCACACCGTCTGCCTTCCCCTTCCCCATCAGCGCAGTAGTAGGCCCTCCGGTAAGGCACCGGCGCCGCAAGATCGCGGTCGCACTCCCGATCTGCCTGTCGCCATACCGGTCGCCACCATCACCACCACGACCTACCTCCGTACCCCGCGCCGTCCGAGATAGCAAGCATTACCGAGCTACGTCGCGACACCGGCCTCCTCCATCGAGATGCGCGCCACCGTGACCACCAGCAAGGCAGCGCCATCACCACCACGATGGGCTTGCACCATCGCGCCCACCGGTGCGATCGTCGTCGTTGCAATGGCCAGATCTGTCTCCTTCTCGACGGCGTGGGTTTGCCAAGGCGCTTGCCGGAGGCGTCTCGGCAACTTGGGTTAGCCAAGGGGCTTGCCGGCGTGGTGGGGTGGTTCTACAGGATGGTGGGGCGAGGGGGCTGCTGGCGGCGTGGGGCCGGGGAGGGGGGCTGCTGGCGGCGTGGGGCGGCGGAGGGAGGCTGCCGGCGGTGACTTCAGATTTAGGGTTTAAATTATGGAGAGAGAAAATTATACTTTTTATGACGATGTACTGTACAGGGGTAGTATTGCCATTTTTAAAATACGTAATGACAAAAATTATACTTTTTGGACGGAATACTGACGGTTGAATAAAAGTGTTACTTTTTTTAACGTTTTTGGTCACGTATGTTACATTTTGAAACTTTGTGTCCTCACGTGTAATTACCCCCAAACCTCAGGGACATGGGTGTAATTAGCCCTTATCAATTTCATGAAGATCTGTGCCATTGATAACATTAAAAATGTTGGTACCAGAAACTGCATAACAAACTTCTAATAGAGGGGAGTTGTCTATATATGATTGCCCATAAATACTGTTTCGATTGCCAATTTTTGGTATAGAAGTCAGAGCAACGGAAAATTAGGTGGAAAGGAAGTTCTAAAGGCTTGAGCATTTAGGCCCTTGGCCAAGTTTTGCTGAAAACGAGTGGGATGCATGGCTTGTGTTTCGCTATAAATTGCTTCACATAGTTTTGGCTACAAACACTGATTTCCGAACGCTTTCTAATTCAAATTCTTGTGCTTTTCAGTTTGTAATATAAAAAAGATAAAAAAAAAATAGAATTCCTGCAAAAAGAGATTGATATTCAGACGAAAGTTTTTGATTTTGAATTTTCTTTAATTATTCCATTTTTGCAAACGGGATGAATTGATGGTTGCCATCGTGGGAACGATTGTGGTGTGTGGAGGAGGGCGATCGGTAGCCATGTGATACCATGTCTAGTGGTGGTGGTCTATGTGTTGGAATTGTTACAAGAAACAGACAAGAACAACTTAAAAAAATATAGTATAAAACAGCTGGTTAAGACGCGGACTAAATCGCTCTCTTAAGACGATTCGCGCCCCTTCGGAGAATTACCACCAGTGTAGCAATGTTGTTGACGAGTCGCCTCCGGGATAAAACAGCCCGGCTTTCAACGTTGCTTCACTCGTAATTCTGCACAAACAAATGAAGCTGAAGCTTCACTCGATACCTTACCAAAATGCTCTCTAGTCTAAGTATTTAAAAATCAGAAAAGAGAAGTTGAGAGTTGTGTCTTGGAAAGAGAGGAAGAAGAGATCTCCTTTTATAGATGAAAAGAGCTGTTGCCCAACAGCTATATTTTGTAGTATAAATAGTCCCACATGAGTTTTGGGGAGAGGCCAGAATGCTGCAACGAGGCATCCGTAAACTTGAGAGTTGTCTTGGAAAGTGAGGACGAAGAGGTCTCATTTTATAGGTGAAGAAAAAAAGCTGTTTTGCAATATAAATAGTCATGTTATAGTCTCACATGAGTTTTGGGGAGAGGCCGGGACGCTACCACGAGGCATCCGTAAACTTCAGAAACTCGTATCTTCCCTACTTGTCCCCCCGCACGTGAGTCTTAGACTTAAGTACATCAGAGTATCACTTTATATACTCCTTAAAGTCCTTTACAATAGTCAACGTGGGACAAGAACTTTTTAAAAAGGGTTAATTACACCTATGTCCCTGAGGTTATGGGGTAATTACAGTCAAGGACACAAAGTTTCAAAATGTAACATTCCGTGACCAAAAGTGTTTCAAATGTATCACCCGTGTCCATCCGTCAGGGTTCCGTCCAAAAAGTGTACTTTTTTTATGATGTCATCGATACGTATTTTTAAAATGACAATGCTACCCCTTGTACTGTATTTTGGTATATTTTTTAATTTTTTTTATATTAAGATATCAAGCCTTAATTAAAGATTAAGGTAATTCAATTCAATTTTCAACTCAATTAGGGTTTCAATCTACCAATTAGGGTTTCAAAACCCTAATTTACAAACCCTAATTTTCAAAACCAATTAGGGCGTCAATTCATCTTCAATTCAATCTGCAATTCAATTCAATCTTCAACTCAATTAGGGTTTCAATCTACCAATTAGGGTTTCAAAACCCTAATTTACAAACCCTAAATTTCAAAACCAATTAGGGCTTCAATTCAATCTTCAACTCAATCTGCAATTCAATTCAATCTTCAACTCAATCTGTATTTTGGTATTTAATCTTCAATTCAATTCAATCGCCGAAGGTCAGGGTGCAGCGCCGGGGATGGGGGAGGAAGGTCGGGGTGCAGCGCTGGGGATGGGGGAGGAAGATGGGTTACAGCGCAGACAGGAAGGGGGAGGAAGATGCTTCGTCGAGCCTCTGCGAGCATCGCGCCGAAGCCACCGTGCTGCTACACCGCTGCAACTGCCGAAGCCACCGTGCTGCTACACCACTGCAACGGGCGATCAACTCCGGCGCTCCTTCCGATCGACCAGTGAAGGAGACGCCGGCGACGGGGAAGGGGAAGGGTAGGGGCAACGGGGAAGGGAAATGGGTAGGGTGGGGGTGACGGGGAAGGGGAAGGGGAAGGGGTATGGTGGGGGCGACGGGGAAGGGAAAGGGAAAGGGGTAGGGGGAGGCACAGGCGAGTGGGGGGGGGGGGGAGACAATGAAAAATTAGGGTTTCATGTGGTCCCAGGGGCAAATAAGGATTTTAACTTTTATTTAGGGGCAACTTGGTCTTTTTGTCAAAACCGTTAAGTATTTTGGTATTCCGTTTGTCAATGGACATAAGTGTTACATTTTGAAACTTTGTGTCCTCGCGTGTAATTACCCCCAAACCTCAGGGACATAGGTGTAATTAGCCCTTTTAAATATTATTTCAATGTTTTTTCAAAATCAAAAGAGAATTTTTTATTAAAATACTCCTTGTTAAAATAACGTTCAGTTTTTTTGTTTCTAAAGTTGGATCTCAAAATTGTTAATTTCTTGTTCGGTTTATAAAACTGAATAAGAAATCAAAGACAAAATTTCTATCAGACAACATCATAATCCTAACAGATTTGGCAATGAAGAATAAAATTTCTATTAGACAACATAGTAATCCTAACAGATTTAGTAATGAAGAATAAAATTTCTAATGAAGAATTATTGCTGATTCAGCGAAGAGTCCAGCAAAGGATCTAGTCCAGAAAATTGACCAAAGAGGATGCAATTATCTCCTCATTTGGAGCACGGGGCGCTGTCCTTTTCCCCAGCTGCGATTAAGGAAGAAAAAGGATCCTCAGACTTCTTCAAGAAACAATCTTGATGGTCGTCATCAATGACTTCCTCTTTTCTCTTGTGTGGAATTGTCTCTCACTGACTGCGTGTAACAGAAGTACTCTGCAACTCTAGAAGAATCGTCTCCTCTTTAACCACGATGCCTAACTTTTCCGCTGTGTGAAACTGTGTGCACATATGTAGATTACATTCACTCCACCCACCTAAACTGGGAAACTCACACAATCTTTTCTTCAGGCAGCCATGGTGATTACATCGCAGGATCCTAATCAGGATACCCCATTATTGCACTCCCCGCTCAAACGAACTGGTTTGTTCTCCTTCTTCATCTTTTCTGTATAATGGTTCAAGAAAGTTCCAGATTCAAGAAAACCCAAATGTACTAGTAGTTTCGTTTGTTCTTTTGGGTGAATTTCTTGTAAATTTTTGTGTTTGATGTATGGGAAATCTGTATGTCTTGAAGGGAATTTATGGACAGCGGTGGCGCATATAATAACAGGGGTGATAGGATCTGGGGTTTTGTCACTGGCATGGAGTATGTCGCAGCTAGGGTGGATAGCAGGTCCATTGTCCATGCTTATGTTTGCATTAATCACACTTATCTCAACCTTCCTTCTCAGCAACTGCTATAGATCTCCTGATCCTGACTATGGTCCCACCAGAAATCGCTCCTACCTCTAAGCTGTGCAGCTGAATCTGGGTAATAAATGCGACCCCAGCCTTCTCTTTTATTGTCTTTCGTTTGTTGCTGAGAAAAACCTTAATCTGTTGTTGTCTTCTTTAATTATTTGATAAGAAATGTTTGATGCTTCACCTGATTATCCTTTACCTTTTGAGAGGTTTGTAGTACAGGCTGAAACAATATATAGATGAGTGCATAACGTTAGCATATAAAGAGAACTGGATTTTCCCAACTAACCTGATTAAAATTCCATTGATTTCAGTGAGCAATTTTTTTTTAAAAGAATTACTGTCACCAGTTCTTTTACAAAACAATACCTTGAAGATTATCTGAATTAGCAGCTTCTTTGAAAAGTGTGCTAGGATACCATTCTTGAATGAGGGTAATTCGACCGGATCTTTGCTATTTGATTAAAACAACGAGAGAATTCACTTCTTTGTTAGTTGGGTGAATTTACATGCTCAGGTGCTGGAGCCTTTTAAATTGGTTTTGTTTCCCTTTTCCTTTTTGAGTTGTCACTTTTTGTTGCATATCGACTGATCATATGGCAAAAGTACTTCCATGTGTTATTTGTTTAATATGGTAAATAGTTTTGCCCTTTTTTCTTTTCTATTGCCTTTCAATGTTGATGCTTTTGAGCAATCTCATTGTATTTAGCTTGTCTCTCTCTCTTTTTTTTGAGTTTCATGCTTTTAAATTTAAACAAAGGAATTTGAACTCAAGAGCTTGTCAAATGGAAGTCTTGACACGTTGTTAAAGGCGTTCAAGTCCAACCCAGCCAGACTGTTACAGAATTTAAGGGTTCTGCACCCAAGTTTGATGAATACATAGTCCTTCACCAGGAAATATAACTTTCTAGTATCGCCATCAGGACTGATCATGCTTCCTGAAATATGTTCGTCTCTAATGGTCCAGATAAACCACCTCAGTCGCACGAAGCAGCAGCAGTGACAAGTGGGAGAGGGTCAGCGGCAGGAAGGCATATAGGGATTAGGGCAATAGTTGGAATTACCAGTTGTGAGCGTAAATTGCAATAAATACCCAAAAACTAAAAATGATTGGAATTACAATTATTATTTACAAAGATTTGCTAAAAGTACAAGTAATTGGAACGTGGAACTATAGGTACTGAGCATAAGTTGCAATCCAAAACTCACATTCTGAAAGAGAAATTGACGCAAAAAAAAAAAAATGTAAAGAGTGTTAGCAAGACTACTCTCCATGGCTCCATGCACAACACAGCGGTCGTCGTAACTCCTCAGTATTTAGCCTAGTTAGCAGGTTTTGCATCATCACCTATGGAGCTTTCTTGAATTGCCAGAGATACCGTCAAGTCATAAATGAGAAGATTGGTGGTACAGTTTTTGAGCTTAATTTTTTTAGCATGGAAAATGAGAACCTGAAGAAGATGACCATAATTTTCCAGACTAAGCACATGCTAGAAACTTTGCCGTTCTCCTCATCTCTAAGATATCAAGGGATCGTCAAACAACATAATTATATGGACCTTTATGTTGTGCTCTATTCTTTTTGGCATATAGAGAACCAGGCCTAAACTACCTTAACAATTTACCATGCTAGTTATGGGCTTAGTTACGTGCTCCTGTAAATTAATTCGTCAAGACAGTTTGACATTTTACATAGCTTTTCAGGAGAAAGGAGTGCGTGGGTATGTGGACTGGTTCTCCAGATAAGCTTATACGGGATTGGAATTGCTTATACCATTACGTCTGCAATCAGTATGAGGTATGTGGTCTTTTGACATATTTCATTTGTTATACTGAGTTACCAGTCACGTTAACTTAAGCTACCAGAGAATATAACCAACCATGTCTATCATGCATTAGGACTCTCACTCACGACCAAATGCAAGCTGGGAGATTTGAGAAAAAAGTTTCACAGGCTAATGCTTTATATAATTGACGTTCTTTTTTTCACTAAAGTTTATGTATCAGTTAATCTGCTTGGTCCGTCAATTTCTCTTTAAGTAATCATTGAAATTTTCTTTCTTACTTCTTTTTATTCTTTTCTCCTGGTCAGGGCCCTTCCAACTTTGGTCTCTGTAAACCATGGCTGATGCCATGTTGGAAGGGTGAACTGGGTAGAATCCTCATCTTTGGAATCATTTGCACACTCTAGATGTTTGGGAATTATCGAGGAGCAGAGTTGCGGCAGATGAATTTGGTCACTTCTGTAGCTGCTCCTATTAGCAATTGCTTTTTCTAACATTTTGGTTTACTGGTTGTCTGTTTAATGAGTGCAGAGCCATACATAAATCTAATTGTTACCACAAGTATGGACATAAGGCTACATGTGAATTTGGAGATACTTTTTACATGCTACTGTTTGGAGTTGTTCAAATTGTTATGTCTCAGATACCTGATTTCCATAATATTGAATGGCTCTCTGTTGTTGCTGCAATCATGTCCTTTACATATTCTTTCATCGGATTAGGACTCGGTGCTGCAAAAACCATAGGTATGGTTGCCATTCTGTTCTTTTGTTTCGCTCTGGACCTAAGTACTTATATCTTAATACAAAAATGCAGGGTATAAAAACTGTATAAGAAGTATATGCCTTCCTTTCCAGTTTCCACAAAATTGATCATATTGTGGAGCATCTATGTTGCTTCCTTATTCATCATTTGGAATCTTTAATTGCAGGAAATGGAGTAATCAAGGGAAACATTGAAGGAGTTTCAACTTCTAGCGCAATTCAAAAGGGATGGCTGGTTTCACAAGCACTTGGAGACATTGCTTTTGCCTATCCATACGCCATTATACTTATCGAGATACAGGTATGAGACTTCTATCAAGAGATGAAAGCCCTTTCCAAAAGTGTTGCTCTATAAGTTAAACTATGAAGTGGCTAAAGAAAAAACTGGAACTTTCAAAACATGAAGGATACTCTGAAGTCTCCACCACCAGAAAACGAGACCATGAAGAAGGCCTCAATTGTGGCACTCTGTACTACAACATTCTTCTACCTCTGTTGTGGAGGTTTTGGATATGCAGCCTTTGGTGATCAAACTCCTGGGAATCTTTTAACTGGCTTCGGATTTTATGAGCCGTACTGGCTCATTGACTTTGCCAATGCTTGCATTGTTCTTCATCTAGTTGGAGGATATCAGGTAGTACTTCTAAGCCATAATCTTGCCAAACCATTTATGTTCTGTAGTACGGTATAATTATTAGAGTGGCACTTCAGTGTAATTGATTAATTTCCTTCTGTCTGTGTTCCCGTGTGTGTGTGTGTGTTGGCCCTTTTGGGGGGGGGGGGAGAATTGTGCTGCTGACTTAGAGTTGTCAAATGGGCCGAGCGGCCCCGGGCGGCCCGCGGGCTGGCCCGGCCCCTTTGATGAACAGTGCTGGCCCGGCCTTTTAGGGCCTAGGGCCTGGCCTACATTTCCCAGGAAAAGCCCGGGCCCGGCCCGGCCCGGTTTTGGCCCTGGTTTGGCCCGGCCCGGTTCAGGCCCCCCTCTTTACTTTTGAAATTCCACTTTTCCCCCCTTTCCCCCCTAAACAGTACTGAAGATTTAAGTAATGCGAAGAATAATAACACATCTTAAAGTCTTTGATTTTTTTTCTTTATAAATATAGTGGTCATGGGATCGAGTAAATTTTCAACATCTTTATGTATTGAAATTGCTGACCCCAATGCATCGTGTACCCCACATTTGCTGTATTTTGTCAATTTATGTTACAATTTGAGTGGGCTGGAACTTGAAATCTGCTCTATTTCAGCACAGATATTGTTCTGTGCCCAACCATGGGCTTCAGATAATCGAACCTAATTCCAGTTCTAGTGTTCGGATTGCCCAAAATTTGGTTTAAAAGAGAGATTGCATAAAGAAGATTCAAAAGGTATTTCCTTTTAAGTGTAAGTTTTATCAAGAAGAGTAGCTTTGTCCTCGACTTTTAAG
>JAVXUP010004814.1:0-25826 GCA_033070095.1 Escallonia herrerae | reverse complement strand
TTATATATATATATATATATATATATATATATATATATATATATATATATATATATATATATATATATATATATATATATGGGAGCTGATCCGTTGATAGCGCTAGCAAAATGGGAGATCTTGCTAGCGCGATCTGACCGTCCATCCCGAAGGGATGGACGGCCCAGATCGCGTATTTTTGCGGCGCTGTCAGCAGTCCGCTACACAGTGTAGCGGACCATCCTTTTTACCATTTTGCCCCTCCACCCCCTCCGCTACACTGTCTAGCGGAGCACATAATTGGGCCCACGTTGACAGCCAAAATGTCGTCCGCTAGACAGTGTAGCGGACGACTGACACAGCTGACACATTACCACGTGTTTGTACCTTTATTTCTACACACGACGGGTTGTCGGAATTCCTCAAGCTCCTTCGGCTACAATTTTCTTCTCCTCCTTCGGACTCGTTTCCTCCCTTCAAGCTTCGAGTAAAACTTAGCTTCACTCAAGTAAGGTAAGTTTGCGAATGGTGAAGTTTTCTTTATGGATTGAATGGTAAAATATAATTTTATTTTGTTCGGACAAAAACGTATAGATTTTTTTTATGTTCTAGAAATTTGTCACTCTATTCTTCAATTTGTGATGTTCTAGACATGATGTTCATAAAAAAGGTGTAATTTGTAACTCTAAATAAAATTATAGTTTAATTCGATTTTTTGGCATGATGAATTCGTCTATTTATCTTAGTAATTTTGATTTGTTATGTTCAGTAAATTAATAATTGTTAATTTGGAGACACTTTCAGGGGTTATGCATACGGTATGTTTGTCATCCTAAATTGGTCTATTCGCCAAGTAATTTTTAGGTAATATTTTCAGTTAGAAATGCCATTTGATTGTTAAGCGTAGTCTATTTCTACACAGGTCTTGTTTCACAATGTCTGATTTCGTGTCGAGCTCCAACGTCCCCGTAGATGCTAGTGATCCGTATCTAGGACGAACGTTTCAAACATTGGAAGAAGCTGAAGAATGTTTTCGAGCGTATTCATTGAGGGTTGGTTTTGGCATTAGAATAAAGACTACAAGAACGAGCAACGTAACAAAAAAGATATGCTCTCGTTTATACGAGTGTCATAGGGGCAGAAATCCACAGCAAAATGAGACACGCGTAGGGAATGATGACAGTGATGACGAAATAGGATATTCGCGTAGAAGACGGGACTGCTTTGAGCGCACAAATTGCCAGGTCAAGATGTTCGTAAGCTACAAAGCCAATCATGATCATTGGCTTATTACCAGCCTGGAACTGGCACACAATCACCCGTTAGTAACTCCTTCTAAGGTGAGTCAGATGCATCAACACAAGAAGATGGGTAAGGTCGCGAGGAGCCTAATTCACACAATGAGCAATGCGCGAATTGGACCTACTGAGATTGTTAATGTTCTTGCTGAACAGGCTGGGGGAATTCAAAATTTAAACTTTAACACGACAGACGTTCGTAACGCGGTCCGAACCCATAGACGAGCCGCGTATGACCTCAATGATGCGCAATCGACAATGAGCCTATTGAAACGGATGCAGATGGAGGACCCGCAGTTTACCTTCGACTATAAACTTGACGAAGAGCATCGAGTTAGTACAATTTTTTGGGTCGACGGTCGTTCGAGACTAGCTTATAAGCATTTTGGGGATGTCGTGACTTTCGACACCACATACCGTACCAACAAGTACTCGATGCCGTTCGCTCCTTTCACCGGCGTCAATCATCACTATCACTCCATCCTGTTCGGGTTCGCCTTGTTAAGGGACGAGAGCGAGGGTTCTTTTGTATGGTTGTTTAGGACGTGGCTGGAAGCAATGAACTTCAAAGCACCCAAAGTGATCATCACCGATCAAGATTTGGCAATGAAGAAGGCTATTGCGACCGTCTTCCCAGACACCCGGCACAACTTGTGCACTTGGCACATAAGCAACAAATACCCTGAACGTCTGCATCACGTGTACGCAAAGTATCCAGACTTTAAACAGGATTTTGACAAGTGCATTACCAAGTCATTAACGATTGAGGAATTCGAGGAGAGGTGGGAAAAGCTTGTTCGGGATTACTCATTGCAAGACAACGAGTGGCTCCGGCACTTGTACGAGCGCAAAGAGCAATGGATTGGCGTTTACACGAGGAGGTATTTTTCAGCGGGCATGAAAACGACGGGCAGGAGTGAATCTATGAATGCCACGTTCGATAGTTATGTGGGTACAGCTACCAATTTGAAGACTTTCGTTGCATCCGCACAAAAAGCGGTAGCTTCGTTGTTCGTAAAAGAAAGGGCTGCCGACTTTGCAACAACGTACAAACAAAGGAGAAGGTTGCTAGAGACCCCGCTGGAGCTGAACGGTGCCAAAGTCTATACGAAGGAGATCTTCTTGCTATACCAAGTAGAGCTGCGAAAATCGGGACGATACAGTATAAACAAGGTGGCAGAAATGTCTACGCGTGAGTACAAGGTTTATTCGCTCGTGAATGACCTCGTCCCTGAGAAGCTGCGCAGAATTTATACGGTGAGCCACGACACATTGACGGACTCGGTGACATGTGTTTGCAAGAAGTTTGAGTTCCATGGCATCCTGTGTAGACACATTCTGCGGTTTTTCACCCAGAAGAATATCAGGACAATCCCCGATAAATACGTCCTGCCACGGTGGACGAAAGGTGCAAACAGGTTGCACGGTACCATTTCCTTTCCGGAGCACCCGTATACTGACTTTGAAGAATCAGAGACGTTGCGGTATAATCATCTGGTGACGATGTTCACCCGTTTGTCCGTAAAGGCTGCTGCTACAATGGTCGGTTATAAACATCTCCTCGAGGTAGCTCAGCAGCAAGAGCCCATCGTCGACCAGTTGGAAGCAGCTTCAGTCAGCAATGCGGTTGACACCGAGCCTACGACGGAATCCGAAGATGACGAGCCGGGGGAGGAAGACGACAATGATATCCGGCCGTTGGATCCAATTATATCGCAAACGAAAGGCCGCAAGAGATCTACGCGGATGAAAAGCTCAATTGAAACGGCAACTCAACCTAAAAAGCTGCGAAGGTGTGCATTGTGCAACAAAATGACCGACCACGACAAGCGGAACCATTACAAGGCACTGGGGATAAGTCCAGGGGGTTTGCAAGATGGGGAAGAAGATGACGCCGAAGATGAGGACGGACAAGCTGCAGTGGACCTTTAATTTTTTGTATAAGTTTGACATTTGTAATAATTTTTATATAAGTTTGACATTTGTAATAATTTTTTCTAATAATTTTTCAACCGAATACCGGAATTATTTTTTCTGATGTAGCGGACGGATATGCATAGTCCTAATTTTTTGGTCATCATTTATGTCCGCTATACAATGTAGCGGACGTCATCGCAGAAAAACTTTTGGTCTTCATTTATGTCCGCTATACAATGTAGCGGACGTCATCGCAGAAAAACTTTTGGTTTTCATTTATGTCCGCTATACAATGTAGCGGACGTTATCGCAGAAAAACTTTTGGTTTTCATTTATGTCCGCTATACAATGTAGCGGACGTCATCGCAGAAAAACTTTTGGTTTTCATTTATGTCCGCTATACAATGTAGCGGACCTCTATCCTATTGTATATATTAATCAAAACGGGCAACAGCTTTTATCAGTCCGCTATATTCTCTCTCTCTCTCTCTCGAACATCTAACCCAAGCCGCTACCCCATCTACGGCGACCCACATCTCCGGCGACACCACCGTCCTCCCCTCATCGCCGACCTCGATGGCTTCTGGATCGGAGACCACCTACGATTTTATTGGCAACTTGCACCTAGCAGGCAAACACTTTTTCAAAGTCATGATGCCGGGATTTGAGAATGAACTTGTAGCCCATCCCTCTTTCTCTGTATTTTCGTGTGTTAAAAGTTTGATCTTTTGGTTAAAAACTAACCTATTTTTTGTATTGTGTTTGTTAGGACATACCGGAAGCCTTTACCAATCAATTTACAACAATTCATGACAGTTCAAGATTATATAGCCGCAAGGGGGCCTGGCAGGTTGAAATCAAGCTGAAGCCCGGCCGACCCCAAAAAAAGCAATTCGCAGAGGGTTGGAACGTCTTCGTGCGCCAGCATGGCCTCAAACTCGGGGACTTTGTAGTGTTTGAACACCTTGGGTGGTGGGATTTTCAAGTTGTAATCTTTGATCGGAGCGCTTGTGAAAAAATTTATTTCCCCCAATGTGAACCCTAATTTATTAATAATAACCAAATTTATTGTATACATGTTCATTATGTTTCCAAATTTTTTCTCGCTTAATTGTGCCGTTTGAGATACATTATCTTCGGACGCCAATTTATTAAAACTGCATAACGCTACATTGTCTAGCGGACGGGCCAGCAGAATGCCTTATATCAACACTTGGAAACCGTCCGCGACATTGTCTAGCGGACGGGCCAACAGAATACCTTCGAAAATTTTCCCCTCCCCCATCGTCCGCGACATTGTCTAGCGGACAGACCAGCAGATTGTCTTAACCCAACACTCCACCCCCACCGTCCGCGACATTGTCTAGCGGACGGGCCAGCAGAATGCCTTCCAAAATTTTCCCCACCCCCACCGTCCGCGACATTGTCTAGCGGACAGACCAGCAGATTGTCTTAACCCAACACTTTGAAAATTCACTTCCCCCACCGTCCGCGACATTGTCTAGCGGACGGGCCAGCAGAATGCCTTATTCCCCACCCCCACCGTCCACGACATTGTCTAGCGGACGGGCCAGCAGAATGCCTTCCAAAATTTTCCCCACCCCCACCGTCCGCGATATTGTGTAGCGGACGGGCCAGCAGAATGCCTACCAAAATTTTCCCCAACCCCACCGTCCGCGATATTGTCTAGCGGACGGGCCAGCAGAATGCCTACCAAAATTTTCCCCACCCCCACCGTCCGCGACATTGTCTAGCGGACGGGCCAGCAGAATGCCTTATATCAACACTTGGAAAATTTTCCCCACCCCCACCGTCCGCGACATTGTCTAGCGGACGGTCCAGCAGAATGCCTTTTATCAACACTTGGAAAATTTTACCCACACTTAGAAAATTCACCCAACACTTAGAAAATTCACTTCCCCCACACTTAGAAAATTCACTTCCCCCACTGTCCGCGACATTGTCTAACGGACAGATTTTGCTTTTCAATCATTCTCAGTGAGAGCCAAAAAAACCAAACTCAAATCATCTTCAATGGAAATCAGACAAAACAATCAATCAATAATCTTCAACACAAATCAATGAGAGCTTTCTAAATAATCATAGTTTTTTTAAAAAAAATAAAGTGTAATGGTACAATGTCAACTGGGGGAATCATGTTGGGAGGGATTCTCGGCATTAGCCGGATTTACAATAAACCTAACCGCTCTAGGCCGGCCTTTCATAATTTGCCAAGCCATTCTATATCTAAAGGTGTCTACTTCTGCTTGGCTCCACACCGCCGCCTTGAGGCTCTCAGACCGGCAAATGTAATCCATGTACATGCAAAGGAAGACGCCGCAGTCCGAAGTGTTACGTTGCTTGGGCCTCCTCTTCTTCAGTCGCCAATCGAGCTTTGGCCGCGCCGGTACAGGGTTACCACGGATACCATTGACCATTGCACAAAATATATTCTGCGAGAAACATAAAACGGCGTAAGACACGAGTTAACATTTATGCCAAGTTACAATAACTGTTAAACAACAATCGTAATATTACCATTGAGTCCAACTGGGCTTTGTACATCTGCAGCACAGGCATGTGGGCGGTATCGTCGTGGAGACTGTCGATCACCGATACGACTTTCTCCACCGGTTCATAGCAAACCAAGTACCAGTGGCTTTCCCCTAAAAATGGGATTAGAAACACGTCGGCAACACTTGCGCTCACTGGACTATCCCTAGCAAGATACGCTCGTAGGTTAGCGGACGGTCTCCACTGGCTCAACTTTTTCTTCCGCCTTTGCTCGACCCACTCATGCCATTCAGACACTAGGAGGCTATGAAAAAAGGCATCAACCAAAAAAACGGCCGGGTACTCGTTCAGCCGCTCCCGACCCCTTTCCTTCAGAATCTCCACGTATGTGGAGATGACACCGTTGTCTAACCAACTCCCCGGAGCCAGGGAGGCCATTTCTCCCCACTCGCAAGTGTAATCCATGCCCTCCGGATGATTCACACTATACAACGCTTTGTCCCGGGGGAAGCCGCTAAAATAACGCTCTCTGATTATTTGGCATTTATGCGGCTTTAGGGGCTTCACTGGATGCCCTTTGCGATATTGCCCTCGGGGGTCGACGGGGGGATATTGCACTCCTTCCGGGGGGTCGACCGGGGGATATTGCCCTCCTTCGGCAATAGATGGTCCTGCCCACGGGACAATGGGCAGTGTCTCCGACAGACTGATGTGTCCGAAACCCCAGTCTTGCGTGACTTGACTCTGAGAGAAGGGTTGGGGTTCCGAGTCCAATAGCAAAGAGAAGGAGGGCACACTGTAGTCTTCCCACGGCGCTTGAGCCTGGCCCATGGTGCTTGGCTGTCCCCAATCACCACCCATTCCCGGTACAGAGGGACCACCATATCCCTGGCTCACTCCCGAAGTCTGTCCCGAGGGATCGGTGTATCCCTCGCTCACATATGGGGGCTGCCACCCCGGATAACCCATTCCCGGGCTGACGCCGGAAGGCTGGCCCGATGCTTGGTGTAAAAAATTCCCGCAGCCATACGCCAACGCATCAGCCTGTTGGCGAAGCTCCTCGCCCATTGCATCCACCAAATCCTTCCGCTCGCTCAACTTCTGGAAGAAGGCGAACGAGGCATTAACCTACATCCAGAGAGATAATAAATAAGTAACTTCATACACAGTTAGAATCATCAAGTTCAATTAAAGCACTTATTGGCCAACTTACCAGATTGTATGCCATGTGCTCATCGATCTGACCCCTAGGGTGGTACTTCTCCCCGCGTTCAAACCTTACTGGAGCTACTCTCCTCCGGGTGATGCGGTAGTACCACCCATTGTACTGTTCGATGCTGATCACGGGGTCAGGCTCCGACACAATGGCCGCCAGCGTGTCCTGCCAGGAATCCCAAACCTCAAGTTCTCGTGCGCACAAGTCGTGCGCATTTGCCTTGCCAAACCGTCCGACACCCGGTGGGTTCCTGTTAAGCCTCATATCCGGCGCGCCGGCTGGCAACCCCTGCAGGCACTCAAAATGGCGCATAGCGCGATCTGGCAGCTGCCACTCTGCGACCTCGAAGTGGATCAGGGGTGTGCGTTGCAACCCAGAGAGCGTGAAGACGAACGACTCTCCCACCCGTCGCGCCAAATGTTTGTACGGTGCCCATCGCATCTGGCCAGGAGATAACGAGTCGAGCTCCCCCCGATAGTACGTAATGTTGTGATGGGGATCGTCTCTCCTCTGGTAGTGGCTGTCCTTCCGGCTGTACTCCCAGGCGCACAACCGAGGCCACACATTATCGGTTCCGTCCCTACGCGTGGGTGCGCCGGTAGCAAGGTGTTCATAAGACCACACCTGAGAGCAAAGACAAATTAAATAAAGTATCGTCAAATTTTATTGTCAATTCAACCCAAAAAAAAAGAAACGAGCGAGTAATCAAGAATTGTATGATATACCTGCAATAGCGAGAGACATGCACATATCGCTTTGGAGTCGGGCCTCGTTGCCTTGTGCAATGCTCGGTACAGGTACGCAAGAGTTGCGGCTCCCCAGGCATAATCCCCAACCTCCAGCAGGTTACCCAACAACGGTAAATATTTGACGCTGACGGTATTCTTCGACGTTGTTGGGAACAGAATTGCCCCCATCACCCACAAGAGGAAAGCTTGTGTGTACAGCACAAGCATCTGATCCGTGTAGTTATCCGGCAGAACCTTGTAGGTATCTACCAACCACTTCAACTTGATACCACCAGTGCTAAATTGATCCTGGGGTATCGAAGTAAAGAAGTCCCTAGCGGTCCTCTTATTCGTTGCTTCCGACGGAGGAGCTATTACCGGCCGCCCCGTCACCGGTAACCCTAAGATGAACCCTACATCTTCTAGGGTAATTGTCAGCTCTCCGAGAGGGAAGTGAAACGTATTCGTTTCACTTCTCCACCTTTCAACAAGGGCACCTATTAAGTGCCGGTCAAGTTGTTGAAAGATCTGCCCATGCGTGAAAATCCCAAACCCAATCCCACGCAGTAATCTTTTCTGGGTTCTGTTCAATTTCCATGCTTTAAAATTATCGGATACTTCTACCGTGTTGAGAAGTGCTCTTTCCTACGAATTAATAAATACAATTTAAGCAAATTAAACGATATACAACGTTCCCAAGAATAACAAAGTTGATAAAATAAGTATCTTACTCCACCATCCCATATGAGCGTACTGATATGGTTTGCTTGGTCGTATAATACGGACGGATCTTCTGGTCCAGGGTTGAAATCCATTTTTTGCAACTGAAATTATGCAAAACGGCAAGGTTGGAAGCGTAAACATTCTCAAACATACAACGCTAGCACAGTCAACGCTAGCATGTGATCAGATAATACTCACATAAGTTCACATGCTGTGTATATGCAATGTACATAGATACAAACAGACACGGAATGAATTTTACAAGTGAAATCACATGAACAAATAATACGCAATACACATATATAATCTATATATATGTATAGATACATTGACAAACGCTAGCACAATGCAGCGCGCACACATTCAAAATCATGCATAAGCCGCGATAACAACTCTAGATTATGAACAAATAAAGGATTGGTTTGTGAACTTACGTGATTGATTCGTCGAATAAAGGATTTCTTGAGAAGAAATTGCGCCGATCTACTTGCCAACGCCGCTAGAAGAATTGTGAGAAGAAGGAATGAATAGCAGTTTAGAAGGAATGAATAAGGGTTTCGGAGTAAAGAAAGGGAAAAACGGTCCGCTACACTGTCTAGCGGACGGTAAGATAATGACAAAGTAACAGTCGTGTTGACTGTGTCAGTCGTCCGCTACACTGTCTAGCGGACGACATTTTGGCTGTCAACGTGGGCCCAATTATGTGCTCCGCTAGACAGTGTAGCGGAGGGGGTGGAGGGGCAAAATGGTAAAAAGGATGGTCCGCTACACTGTGTAGCGGACTGCTGACAGCGCCGCAAAAATACGCGATCTGGGCCGTCCATCCCTTCGGGATGGACGGTCAGATCGCGCTAGCAAGATCTCCCATTTTGCTAGCGCTATCAACGGATCAGCTCCCTATATATATATATATATATATATATATATATATATATATATATATATATATATATATATATATATAAGTCGAAGTTGAAAGAATGTGTCAACATCTCCGTTACGTGGACACCCTCTCCTTTTGTCACGTGGTCACATGTTTTAAGCCTCATCTTTTCCCCTCTCTCACACACTCCCGCACATTCAGACTTCTGTTATTTATTCTCTCTCTCTCTCTCTCTCTCTCTATCACTCACACACACATTTTGTTGTTCCTTTAATCACCTTCTGTCTCTCACCTTTTCAACGAATTTGAATTTGATTTTAGTTTTTATTTCAAAATCATCTACTTTTGCTGTATAGTTATTTCTTCATATACTATCCAGATTTTTTACTATCAAAATTCAACTATTTTGAATTTGATTCAGTTTTTTATTTGACCATTAGTTTCTATCATAATAGCCATTTGAATATAGCTCAATCATATTAGTTTAAATTCACAAACATGTTTATGGTCGCTATCAATATTATTATTGTTTATTGTTTATGAATTTCAATTGTTGCTTCTGTATTATAGATTTTCATCCAACTAGCATGGGCTATCAAAATCGGAAAACAATAAGAATTCGGATTACTCTTCTTCCTTCCCTTTCTATCTCTAATCTCAAATAAGCAGAAATCCCAAAAATCTTACCTTATCTCGTTTTATTTCCTTTACCCTTGAAATCTTGTCTCTTACTCAATCTTTAATTAAGCTTTAGGAAATGATAGCCTTAAAATTCCCCACAATTATCGCATATACAAGTTCCATGTATATGTATCTCATTTTATTATATAAATTTATCAATTTCATTCAATAGAAGGAACACTGCTGTATACACACACATCTTCTTCACCACGGAACCAGCAATCGCAACAACTGTCAAGCCAGTAGTCGGTGAAGATAAATGCTTCACACTCAACAGGTTTGAGTTTGTTGAGTTTAGTGATGTTCAGTTTGTTAAGTAATCAATACATATGTACATGCATCTAATATTGCATTCATCTTACGCGGTTTTTTTTTTCCTTTCAACTACAAATGCGATTGGTGTGCTTTGTAAGAAAAGCATTGTCCATAAAATATGCATTGATCAGAAAATGGTGACGAAGAGAGATGACCAGTTGATTGACAAGAGATGTTATTTATTAATGTTTGATGCTATCTAATAGCCATACCTTTTTTATGAATGCATTGTACAAACCAATTAAATGTGATTATTCTGTCATATGAGTTTTTGTGACTCTTACAGTGGACAGACGTTGACAGTGACGTTATGGTATGGAGCAACATATCAAATTGATGAAAACATTTGTATCACAAGCAATGACCAGTGAGTGTTAGTTGTTACATGGACAATGGTGAAGGAATTTAAAGTAAAATTCAGAAATTGAGTTCTTTAGACGTGATTTTTACGTCCTCTTTTTGTGAATGTGTAAACTCTAATGTTGATATAATAAATACTATATGGAGGTATAATTTGTCTTCAACTGGTGCTACTAAAATTTATACCAACTTGGCGATACATGAAGTTTCGAAGTATGTGATTACGTATATTTATACTCTTGATTGAATAGCTTCATTCAATTTGCATACTTGAAATTGTAAGTTTGTCATTTTTGCGTCTGCAACCGAAGTCTACTTTCCAATCAAACCGGTGAAATAGTTACACCTCCCAATATTTTACTGAAGCATGAAAAAATTATATTTGTGAATAGGACAACTTTGTCAAAGATTTTTGAGATCATGTCTTCCACCCATTGAAAAAGTATGATGGATTTTTGACATTCATGGATGGTATAGTAATTTACTCTTTTATGGTGTAAACTCTTATATTGTGATTATTAATTTTTTTTCAAAATGACTTACACACGCAAAGCCATTGTCTCAAGGGTTGACAGTGCTTATGGATGGTACTACATGTTATACCCATGTCCAAAGAATGCTGTTGAAAAGGAGTCCAAGTTATGGCATGAAAGATGCAATGTAGAAGTTTTATATTCAGTTCCGAAGGTAACTTTGGACATGAAATTTGTAACTATTTTGTCATTTAATATGTGTAAGTTTATCATAGTATGAATGCTTTTGATCATTGTAATTTTAGATATAGGTTAATACTTGAAATAGACAACAAAAGCGATATTGGTATTTATTTAGTGTTCGACAAGAGAAGTGAAAAAGTGGTTGAGATATTCTGTCACTCATCTAATGGATATGAACGAGAAGGTTAATTGTACATTATATTTACTTTCTTGGCCACCTTAATTTTTTTGTTTGACAAAAATTTTTGACTTTCTTTTGTTATTAATTTATAGAATTTAGGATAAACGAATCCAAACTTAGTTCACGCTCTGTTGAGAGAAAGGTTACTAGAAAAAAAATTTGTCTTCTAAATTAAGTTGAATGACTACAATCTCAAATTAAGTTGGATGGCAACAATCTGTGTAACATGGAAGTAAAAGATAAAGGGTCTGTTTGAAACAGTTTTTTTTTTTTTCAGTAGTCAGTTTTTAAAGAGTAACTTAATTTTTTTTTTTTACAAAAACAAGTGGGTATTTGATAACCCTTTTTTTGAGTTTTTTTTTGGTGTTTGGTAACTCTTTTTATTTTGACTTTTTTTTTGTGGTGGCGGTGGTGGGCGTAGCGGTGGTCGACGGTGGTGGTGGCCGGCAGTGGTCGTCCGCAGGCGGTTGTGGCGGCAGTCACCGGCAGTGGCTACCGGAGGGGGCCGCCCGGTGGTGGTTGCCGGCGGCCGGCGGCCGGAGGTGGCTGTCGGTGGTTGCTGTCTGGCGGCGGTGGCTGCCGGAGGTGGCCTCCGGCTAGCAGAGGTGGCCTCCGGCCAGCAGTGGTGGCCACCGCCCACCGCTGCCTGGTGGTGGCTGTCGGCGGCCGATGGTGGCTATCGGTGGTGGCTACCGGAGGTGGCAGCCCGATGGTGGTTGCCGGCGGCCGGAGGTGGCTGTCGGTGGTTGCTGTCTGGCGGCGGTGGGCGGTGGCTGCCAGCGGTGGTGGCTGTCGGCGACCGAAGGTGGCTGTCGATGGCTGCCTGGCAACGGTGAGCAGTGGCTGCCGGTGGTGGGTGCGTTGTGGTGGAGGTCTCAAAAAAAGGGGGTTTTTAAATTGGAAAAAAAAAAGAGTTACCAAACACCCCATTTTTTCCAATTTTTTAAACTGAAAAAAAGAAGCAAAAAAAAAACCTGTCAAATGGCCCCTAAGCGTCAGCAAGACCTTTGATGTCAACTATAAGCTTGAGGCAAAAAAGATGTTAAAGCATGTATATATATATATATATATATATATATATATATATATATATATATATATATATATATATATATATATATATACTTATTTCTTATAATCTTAAGTGGCACGTTAAGTTACATGTACGAAATATTACGAAATATTATAGATTGAGACGACGTCTTCAACGAAGATCGGGTAGGTATAAAACGAGAACTTTTTTGTCGATGAACTCCCGTAAAAAAAATGTGTACACAAAAAGGGTAAGTACGTGTACTTTATGAGTAGGAAGTGTACAAAACAATCAGTGTGTTGTATAATTGATCTATTTTGTTATAAATTGAGAGAAACCCCGAAGAAAATCCCTTTGAAGCAAGTAGCATTGATGACCATGGAGACAAGTGTAACCTAAGTATTGAAGAAAGTGCACAACCAACCATTGATGAAAATTAATATTAGTAATCAATGCTAGCACGTTGACGGATTATAAGTGTTGTTATTTGTCAATTTACTATTTTGCTAGGCATTTTTATGTTCATGCGATATTACTTTTTTTACTGGAAGTTTAATATTTTCTTTTTGAACCGAAATTCAAAAATAAAAAATGTTTGTTTGAATAATTTTTTGTTCCCTTTTTGGTCTATGGCTTTAATTTCAACTAATAATTAATGCAACATATTTTTGCGTGATTTGATCAAATATAGTATCTCGCGTTCTAACATCATATTTTCCTTTTTATTCAATCATCACTTGCCAATATACATGTATCGTTTCTATATTTATGTTGTTCTCTAAAAATAATAAGTTTTTGTAGCTTTATATCTTTTGTCTTCTAAGTCTTATTCAAGTATGCGGCTCCGTAACGAGTATCTTTCTATTTGGTTGCTTTCAGAAGATTATGAAAATACAACTTTCAAGTCAAATGTACCAATAACTAAGTATTGCCGTACAAAAATTGAGCTTTGCCATCACTTACGAAATTGTGGGTACGAAATTTTAGAAAATTATTTGATTCAGAAGATTGTTCCAGTTATTCTGTCGTCCTGGGATGGAGCAAAAATATTTGGTAATTTGGTTGGTACCGATTATTTAATTGAGAACTGCCAAATATAACAAGCTTAAATCATGCTCTTAATTATTTTTTTTCATCCCTAATCTAAAAAATATAAGAAAGACCCAAAATATGGGAACCAAACATTTTGCTTTACCCAAAAAAAAAGTGGGTAATACATCTTTATGTGGCGACCCTTTCTTAGGCAAGAAATTCTTTTCGTGTCATGTGTCAGTTATTGCACCCTTATGTGAATGCTTATTTTTTCGCTAGAAGTGTTTAGCGTAGGAGTAGACATAATGTGTGAAAATTGTCTCATAATGTTTTTTTCTCGCATTTGCCATTTACAAAAAATACAAAAAGGAACACTCAAAGTTTAAAGCTGGATCGTAGTGCGTGGCTTCATTTCTTATTATATAATGGGCAGTACATTATTTCGGCGTCTTATTGCACCCTTCTATCTTATCCATGTCTAGCTACTAATATGGTACACAACTATCATTGTTCATACATTACATGCGTGATTTCATGCTCTAAGAATTCTCAAAACCCCTTCCAATCCAACTTTTAGAGTTGTCAACGAGAAACCTGTTTTTTTTTTTGTTTTGCAAAACTAGCATACTTTTAATATTAGCCAAAACGTATGAAAAAGGTCCCATAATGCTTCTCTCATTTGTCATTTAGAAAATTACAAAATGGAAAACTCAAAGTTTAAAATTAGATCGTAGGGTGTGGCCAGAATTGGAATATAAAACAGGTATACAGATATAATATTGTTAGGATAGAAAAATATGTAGAAGCAGAGCGGAGTTACTCTGTAATGCAGTATGAATTTTTATTACCCTCAACGTGATGTTCGATGGACAACCTAAATTGAAAGATAAATTCTCTTAAGGCACTTGACCAACAAACTATACATAGTCACCTTCTCAATAGAAAGTTGCAAAGTTTACTCCTTAACCCTTACCATTGTATTTAGAACTTGAAATTCACGAAGGACGTGAAAATGAAAGTAACGACCCGTAAACTTCTTTATTCCGTTTTCTTTTTGTTCAATCCAGAAATTTGAATTTTAGAGAAAAAAAAATAGGAGTTTAGTTACAAGAGTGTTACATCCCAAAGCCTTAGTTAGTGTAAACATGGAGTTACAGACTTAATACAATCATGTCATCAAGGTTCGCAAGTACACAAGACACTTATACAAGGTACTCTTCAATTCACAGACCTTGATGAGTCCTGATCCTAAGCAACCACGCCTCCTAATGAAAAAACTTGATTCCCATGTGATGAAGGAGGTACTCTCAGAATTAACTTGCCATTGTTGCTAACATTTTAGGTTGTTTGAAACGACCTATATGTTGTCTTTTCATAATGAACTTACGAAATTTTGTTAGCAATTTGTAAATCTCAAAATAGATCCCCGAGTTGTATGGAGATATCACATCATTCACAACCATATGTGTAGAAAGGAACTAAAAGAACTATATTTTGATCTAAGGGAAAACCAAAACAAAGGGCAACAAATACGAGGAACTCACCGAGTTTCCTATTCAACCTCGATCTCCCACCCTTACCTTCAAATCGTTGTCACTTCAAGGAAACTGCCGCTTTCGTAGACCGCAATTAATCGCTCCTATCTGACGAGCTACTCCTCCGATCACCCCTAACGCCCACTACGGTCAACTAACGCTCAAACTCATCTGAGTGCAAATGGTCTACATATATTGGACTGTCCTGAAACCTTCCCATGGGGATGATTTTGCTCCAAAATTTTCCTGCCTTTGAGACTGCATAGTTTTGTGATAAACTTCGGTAGCATTTGGTAACGCTTTCAGTTTTGATTTTCTGTTTTCATAAAAATTAAAATCAGTTATTTTTTCTTACAAAAACAAGTGAGTGTTTGATTACCCAGTTTTCACTTTGAGTTTTTTCTTTGGTGATGGTTTGCGGTTGCGGTGGCGGTGGCGGTGGTGGGGTGTGGCGGTGGCCAGTTGCCGGCGGTGGCTGCCGGCCGTCAGAGGAGGCTACCGGTCATGGGTGGTGGCAGTGGCGGTGGGTGGTGGCTGCCGGCGGTGGGAGGGTGGTGGTATCAAAATAAAAACCAAAACTGAAAACCGAAAACTCATTTATGGAGTTTTCAAAAACAGTCTCGTTTTAAAAACTGATTTTTAAAACTGAAGAAAAAAAAAACGAAAACTGTGTGTCAAACGCGTTTATTTTCTCCAGTTTACAAAACTGAAAAAATAAGTGTTACCAAACGGAACCCTGATAGATAGTAAACTACATTGATATGCTTCAAATATACATGTCCTTTCAAACATGCTTCACTAATAAATGATCATTTGTGTTATTATGGTGCAATTGCCTTTTTTTACCTCGAGTTTGACCGCATAAAGGTACAAATTGATTACTGGACTTGATTGTTAACGAATATATAGGACCCTCGAACACTGCCCAAAAGAGGAAGCTTCGGTAAAGTAATTTGCCTTTTGGCAATCGACATAGCCCATTCTTATTTCATCTGCATTCTATTACCTGTATCCTAACAAAAAACATTCTGGTTCGTTGTCTCCATAGGAGACTGGGTATGTACAATTGGGGCTTCTATTGTTAGAACAATCTTGCGGCCACACCCACCACCCACAACTGTGTCGACTGCAAGAATTAAGTCGAGGTATGTAACTGTAAGGCTTCTTCCCTGGTGATTCATTTTTTAGATCGTCGTAACCCACCTTGGAGATACCAAGAAGAGCAGTTGAAGATATGGTTTTTCCTTTAAGTGATCTATGTTTGAGACCTAAGAAAATCCCTTAACTAGTACTAGGCAATGATGACCTTAATTTCTATTTTTCCTCAAATGGGTTATAAATGTGGTTCCTCTTTGTTTGTCACAACTAGGCCTTGGAGATCGATTTGAATTTGGTCTCGGCTACTTGTAATTGTCCCTCAACCTCAAAGGGGTTTAAATTATTTTTCACATCAAATAATTAGGAAAATTGATCTGTGAAATTCCAGAGACAAGTCTTTGAGGTTTGCTTATGAAATCGTATACTCAAGTAATTCTTTCGATGCATTAGAAAAGTGCTGTTAGGTATATTTCATGCTAGGGTTTCTTTTTCCAACTCTTTTCCTATCTTCAGCTTCTCTACAACTCACCAACACTCGTAGTGGCCGTAGTTCGTTCTCTCCTCATTATGTTATCGTCCGGTGCCATTATCCATGGATCGCAGCAATAAGAAAACTGCCTCGTAGTGTCCATGAGTCCCTTCCGGTTCATTGGATCCCTCTGGTTCTCGTTGGGTTTCGCCGATTGGTTTGATTACGGCAACATGATTTGGTCAAGAAGGTAGTGCTAGCGATGAAGGTGGTGGCAGTAGCAGCGAGATCAGATATTTGAAAATGGAGAGATAAAAAGGCTAGATTTTTTTTTAAAACTAAAGTACAATAGCCCTACATCTACAAATTAATTAACCATAAAAGCTATAAGGGTATAACCATAAGCTTTTATACTCCACATATATATTATTTGTGCATAAGGACAATTCGGCACATGCTAGTAAATATGTTCTGATAAGTACGTAGATTGTTTCAACTGATGTTTGATTTTAGTTTAGAGTAGTTCCATGTATACCTCTCAAGTTTGCATTTGGAACCCACTTGTTCTTTCTCTTTTTCCGTACCTACCTAATCCTTCAAGAAAAAGTTCTTTTCTACATAAATTTACTGTCTTTTTATGGATGAAAATGTCAAATGCATCCCATTTATTTTTTTTAAAGATAAAAATGGAAAGCCACCGAGTTAGTTAGAAATGTCAAAGGATCGGGCTTGGGCCGACCCAGCGGGCCAGAAGAGAAAACAGGTCGGGGCCGGGCTTCGAGGGTACAGAACGGGGTAGGCCGGGCCGGGCCCACTTCAAGGATACTAAGTCCGGGTTCAAGCCCAAGCCCTAGACCCTAACTTTATTAGGGCCAGGCAAGGGCCAGGCCTGGGCTTGAAAAAAAAATTATTTTTTTGTAAATTCTTTCTATTTATGTTTGTTAGGAAAAAAAATTAATTTTGGATAAATCTGTTTGTAAGCTCTCCTTCTTTTACTCAATTATCAAGTCTATTTAAAAATTTCTTACCTTTATTCTGGTAAATTGCATGTTCCTTGTAATCAACTGGCAGTCTCAGATTCATCTATGTCATGGTTTTCATGTTCTAGTTTGATGTGTTGGACTCCGGAGTTAAGAAGCTTGAAATAACACTGACAAAAAATTGTCAGAGTAAGATGGATGCACGCATAATAGCTTGTTTCTAGAGCTTTATATAGAAGTTTATTTAAGAACAACTTATGGTCAGCTTTGACAAATTGAACTACCATATTATCCTAATTAACTAAGAGACATTTAACACATGTTATTTGAATGCTAATTTATTGGTCATTTTGTCACAGTAAAATTGCTTTTAGTACTTAAGCGAGAGCATGAATATATAAATTGTTCATAAAGATGCTCGCGAACGACTTGTTAAGCATATGATTTTTATATCGAGTTTTTATGTTAAAGTTGGACTATTTACATAATTGTCAAGAAAATTAGAAAGCCTAAGCCTAGATAACTTCAAAAGTCAAGCCCAAATAACCTAAGCCCAAGATATTAATCACAAAGCCAAGCCCAAAATATTAAATTTTTGGGCCAAAAATAGGTCGGGCTCGGCCCAGGGGAAACGCGCCAAACCCAGGCCCTTTTAGTGCCGGACTTTTTCCTTCAATTCTTAGCCTGGCCCTTGGCCCTATGAACCAGGGCTATCACTATTCATGTTTAGGGCCAGGCTGGCCCGAGCCATTTTAGGGTCGGGTCGGGCTGACCCGTGGGTGGCTAGCCTGGCCCTTTTGACACTTTTACTCTCTGTACAAGATAATGTAAGCCTTTCTTTAAACTATGTACTATGGTCTATGTACTACGCCAAAACACACATTACCTAGACTTTCAACACCACCGTCCCCGCATATCACCCATGCCATAACAACCACCATCACGGCCTTACTGCGATGCCATAACCACCACTAGTTTCCATTTTCTCTTCCCCAATTTCATTTGTTTTCATGCAGAACTCTTTCCCCCCTCTTTTTCTCGTCGCTCGCTCGTTTTCTCTCTCATTTCTCTTACTCTATCTCTCTCTTCATATCAGTCTTCAACCCTCGCCGCTACTACCCACCACCATAGCAAAAGCCACTAGCGAGCCACCGCCACTCCACTGTCTCACCAGAATATGAATTATCACCATCATGGTCGACTATAACTAATGCCCGAACAATTCGACAACAACCACCGCCTCATGGATATGCTACGATTCATCCAAGACAGTCATTGACCCCAACCACTAATTGTTCTACAACAAGCACCGCCATGAATATGCTCTCATCTCCATTATCCGATGTTCCTGTCGCAATTAACGACCGCCATAACGGCGGTTGCTATACTCCCCTACTTTTAACTCATCTTTCTTCCGTATTTGTTTTTCACTTCCCCCTCACCACACATCCACAGCCTCTCCCTCTCTCCCCCTTCCTAACCACGAACGTAACCTTCCACCACGGCTTCTCTTCCATCGCCTTCCTTGCCGCCACTGCCAAAGACCATGCTAGCGCGAAGCAAGCCACGTAGCCCATGGAGCAGCCAAGCCCACGCTGCAGCCCAGCGCACATCGTCTCTCGCCCCAACTCACGTAATTCTTCTGTCTTTTCTGCCTCTTCGATTTGTTACTTTTGGATCTGTAATTTTCTGCGTCTTTTGAATATGTAATTTTCTTATCTCTTGCATCTCTACTCATGTTTTTACTTTTTTAAGAGCCAAAAAATGTTTTTTCTTATTTACAGAGAGAGGAACCCAGATCTGTAATTGAGATTTGCTACCATATGGATTTATCAAACATTTCTAGGTATTTTTGGGCCTAACATATGCTGTATGTGTGAGTTATTCACTGATGGAAGCCATTCTTAATTGCTTATAGTTTGTTGCATCAGTGGCGGTGATTGTCGTGGTGTACATGAGAGTTTTTCTGCCAGAGTCGGTGTTAGTAGTCGGATTAACAAGGGAAAGAGAGACTTTATGTCTTTTGGAAAAGCGTTCCTCTAAGAATGCTCGGCTGTTCAAGACAATGCCTTCATTTGATGATACACTCTTATTTGGCGAGTCACACTTTGTACTAAAATAAGCTAAAGTAAGCTACATTGCTATTCAGTTTTTTGTTTCTTATAACAATTTTTTGTTTATCAATATACAGTTCTTAGCGTAGTTATGTTACAGGTTAATTGCATGATGCATTGCCAAATCTGGTACGAGAAATGCATTTGAATCTATTTTATGAGTTTGTTTTTTTCAAAAATCTTTTAGGTTGTGCCAAAAATGCGATTCCAGGACTTTGTTGAAAAGAATGGTTTAGGACTGACTTGTGCAAGTATGGAAATGAGTTCCTCATGTGATGGTCCTGCTGAGGAAACTAATCTGACTGGAGTGGGCGAGATCAGGTTGATACCAAATTTATAAACCAATGCAGAATCCCATTGGTACTGCATCTCTTTCCATCTATCCCTTTTTCTTTTTAAAGATTTATCAACCAAATGAGGCATCGGCATATTTAAGTAATTCTGCAATCCGATATGCATATCCTGATACCAGTTGGAACTTGTCTACTTGGCATTTTAGTGGGTAAGCCAATAGACTAAACCACAAATCATGTTGTCCCTTAATCACTGGCTCAATCCCTTACATAACTCAATCCCTTAATTTTTGCCTAAATCAGAATACTAAATAAACCGAGTACGCTGAAGGTGCATAAAAGAAATCAGTTCCGGTCATTGCTCAACAGATTGTTCCCTTCAAAAGGGTCTTTTTTGGAGAAGAGATGTAGAGTAATTGAGGAGGATTGTGGGGTGGTGTACTTTGGAGGTAGTATTTTTGAAGGGTTACCTTTTGTGGTTGGCCTGTAGTAAGTCCTGTTTAGCTTTTCTGGTAGTTTATGAGAGGGAATCATTGAATTGTTTGATTTGTTTAGCAAGTGCACCCTGTTCATGTGTTTTTGTGTTCGGAGTGTTACATAGTATCTGCATTAGATGATTATTAGATGATTTTCTTCTAGTAGGGTCTCAAATATCATTATTTTTCTTGATCAACTTGCATAGAGATCTTAGTCGGTAATTTGCTTGTAGCACGTAATGTTCTTCTACAGCACAAATATGGTGACGAGTTTAGAACTTCAGTGATGTCATGCTACATGACAACCTGGCTAGCTAGCTTGAATAAACAGTTACATGTAATTCATTTTAGCTAAGTGCGGTTTGCTTCAGATTTGACAAACTTTCATAAGACCATTTTTCTTAACTTGGCAGTTGTGGTGTTACTTCTGCTTGTCATGATTCATTTATAACTTGACAGTTATATAAAATGTGGAGCGTCTTGTTGAGCAACATGATAATTTTTCTTCTGTTAATAGAGTGTGAGAGCCAAGTGCACTACGTTTCTTTGAACTGAATACCTAGTATGATTTGTGGGGTTGCAGATTTTTGTATGAATAAAGCTAGAGGTTACTTTAAAAAAAAATAAAATACTTTGGCTGTTTCTTTGAGTTTTTTGATTAAGTTCTTTTGTTTCATGCAGCATGGACTTGTGCCTAATATTTTCGATTCTCAAGGTGGTGAGAAAGATGTTGGACCTTGCGTGCCTTCAACAACCCGTAAAGAAAATGACAGCCTTGGCGCTTCCTTGCCTATCACGATGCAAACATTGATGAATTCTTACGTCGACGAATTTGTATGGTCTCAAGAGTAGTTACCTTGGTCCTAGTCTAGGTGTTTAAGACATTTCTTTATTTTGGTTTGAGACAATGTCTGATAAAGAGTTAAAATAGTTGATTATAATTTTGGATATGATTGCTAATGAAATGAAAAAGTTGTGTACAACCTTGTTGTGTGAGTTTGGAATGAATTATGTGTCATTAGTTTCATTACCAAATAAAAATGCAAATCCGTTACAAAAGATTAAAATGCAAAAATCATATACGACCGCAAAAATTAATTGCTAAAAAAAATTAGTGACCACTACAGTAGTTGCTAATCTAGTGAACATGGTCGCTAATAATTTTTTTTAATTATCCAAAAGATTTAGCGACGGCCAAGGTGGTCGCTAAACTGGTCAAAGCAGTCGCTAAATTTAGCGACCACAAAAAATTGCGATCACTAAAATTTAGCGACCCAGCCTCTAGCGACAGCCGTTTGCGGTCGCTGAACATAATTAGCGACCGCCAAACACCATTTAGCGACCGCAAATGGCGGTCGCTAAATGAATAGTTTCTGTAGTGGGATTTGAATTGAAGAAATAGGAAATCATTTGAATTTGTGGTGGGTAGTGGAAGTTAGTCATTGGTTGTGATGACTAATGCGATCCATGGTGTTGTGGGATGGTGGTGTTGGTTTGGCATTCAAAGAGGAGATGAAGGAGGGCTCCGATGGGTTGGGACGCAGTAGGGATTTTATACCAACATGAGAAAGAGGGGAGAAAATTGGTGGGCGAGGGTTGGGCATATTTCACCATGGCACTGAGATATAATGCGCGAAAGGGTAAACGTGATGAGAGTGAGAGAAGGTGTTATCGTGGTGGTGTTAGCGGTGAAGGAATAATGGAATATGAATAAGAAAAGCGTTTTTAGGTTTGTCTGGTTACAAATTTATGTGCTTTTACTCTGTTGCCCGGCCTCTAGATCAATAACCTGCCACACGTGGTTAGTTTTGTTAGAATTCATAAGGAAGTTACATGTAAGGTTTAATATAATGTGATTTTTTTGTGAAAGAACTAAGTAGGCACTGAAAAAAGAAACTAAGTAAGATACAAATGCAGACATAAGAAGCATTCAAGGAATCAGTGTTATTAAAGGCGTAGGCGCACCTAAGGCGCAAAAGGTCTCTGGAGCCTAGGCGCAAGGCGCATGCACGCGCCTTTTTGAAGCAAGGCGCAATCTTAAAATATATAAAAATAAATAAATAATAGTCCATTCAAACAATAAATTAAGAAAAAAAATTTCAGAACATGACAATTAACAAACTTCTAAACACTAGAGAAAATTTCAAATACTAACATCCTAATTTAACAAGAAGCTTCTTATTGAGGTTTATAATGTACTTCAAAGTTCAAAGGCACTGTGGGGAGGAAGAATTCTTGTGCAAGTATTTCAAGGGCAACTAAATATAAATTACTCATTTTTGTCATTGCTCTTTCCCTGTAGATATCTATTGTCTTTTATTTGTAGTTAAGCATACCAAAAACTTTTTTCAACTATGAATAAAACTAATGTATCAAGGACTTGATTTGCTCATGGAATCTGTGTTCATTTTTTCTATCTCAAGGTTCTACTACTTCTGCTCTAGCCCCTGTAGAAACTAACCACACAGAGATGTAACTTTACCTTTTTTTTTGGTCTGGTGCCTATGAAAAAGGAATAACAAAGGATGTAACTAACACAGCTACACGAAGGGTCACATGAACTATTTTGAATAGACTTGTGATTCATGTTCACAAGGGTCAAAGATAAATTCTGCTTTATAAAACAAGATCGATCTCAATGGGCATAATATAGGGACTAAAAATTTACCTATAGAAGAGTAAGACGAGCGGAGTTACATATATATCGATTTTTTTCAAGAGAACCATAGCGGCATAGCCTAAGTGCTCAACTATGTCTGGGGACCAAGGAATCTGAGCAGAAGTTACAGAAAACTTGTAGATGTTTAAAGAATGTACCCAACTAACTAGAAGACCAACTAAAAAGTCAGATCTTTTCTCTAAAGACTGAGCTTTGGCCTTATGAACAATATAAAGTGAAGCTAACAAATCAGTTAGGTCTCCTAATTTAGCCACGTGCGCTTTGTCTTCAACAACTTTCAGAGAAGGGGTAAGGTAATTAGTGAGCAATTACAATTTGGGATCCCAACATAAATATGAACAATTAGTAAAGTATATTTCAGCATTAAATTATCTCAAGTGTAAGTAGGCTAAAGTTAAGGAATTCTACAGATGAAACCATCCTATCCAACTTTCAGGCATTAAGATACGTAGGCATGACGAAAAATCAACTTAAGTGTGACAACCCTGCCGTAGCACTGCTGAGCAGCTGCTTCAATTGACCACCAGAGTAGCAGGGCAAAGAGGAGCAGTAATGGCAGCGGCTGAAGCAGCGACATCGACCAGAGCAGCAAACGGCCGGTAGAGACGGGAGATGCGACGGCGATGACCGGAGCAAAGGATGGAACAAGAGTGGCGAGGTGACTGTGTGAGAGACTGAGAGCTTTGGTCGTCAATCATAAATCTGATTTGGGGATTTTTGTAGTTAGGTTTATGTTTTAGTCTTTAAAATGCTTGTTTTGACTTAAAACAAAAAGAAAAAAATACTAAAAGAAAAATCAATGGCCCACGTGAAGACACAAAGTCAAATCGAACGGCCAGAGATCATGGGCCTAGCTTTGCGCCTCCCGCCCAGCTATGCGCCTAGTGTCTGAGCGCCTGGGCTCACAAGGCGCACAACTTATTGAAGGCCCTGCGCCTATGCCTAGGCTAGACACGATGTATGAGCCTAGCTGTGCCTTGCGCCTAGGCGCGCTTTTTATAACACTGCAAGGAATTACTCCTTTTTGTCTTATGAAACCTAGGTCATGTGTTCAAATGACCTTACTATTTCAATTTCAGCTCCCAGCACCTGATATTTTAACTTCATGTGTCATTTACCTGTTGACGACAATAATCCAGATCTTGGAATGTGAGCAAGGAACATCTCTCTTTAGTATGAAGACCCACACACCCTCTTCTCACAGTCCATGTTTTTGGTGCGAGTGCAAGTTGCAAGTACGGCTAAGTGATGATGTAGCTTCACTAAATATAGAATTTTGGATAGTCATATTTAATAACTATTAATAATCCATTTCCGCATAAAAACTTAACTTTTTATATTACTAGAAAAAAATTTTGGTTGCTGTGAGATTGTTCAAAGATAACTACAGCCAGAGATACCACACATATTGCGGGCCCTGAGGGCCAGCATGGTCTAGACCTAAAAAGCCATAGCCTGCCATGCTGGCACAATGAAAAGTGCAGGTCCCAGCTACAAGGGCCTAGGGCCTGAACCCGGGCTGGACCGAAAAAGCCCCGCTAGCCAAGTTTCAAAATTTTGAATTCTCCACCCCCTCCCCTCCTCAATGGCCCTATTTTCTAAGAATTAATTTTTTACCTCTTCAACAACTGTATAACAGCTAGGTTCAGGAATTTCTGTCCAACCTTATTTCAACAAATCTTCTATTTACTTTTACCCTTCCCAAAATTATAAATGGTTACATTTTTAGGGAATTTTTGCTTTATGTGAGGCTTCAAAAATTTATAAACTGCTTCATTCTCTTTATATTTTTTTCACAAGTTTCTCTTATCTACAAGATTTTTTGAGTATTCTTATTTGTTACTAAGTACTAATCATCTCAGTTTTGCAATTACAAGCATTCTTTAATCATTAGTCGATATACTTTGGCTAAAAAATATTATTATTTAATTAGTCTTACCATTTTTTTGGCTTTTAACCAAAACATATTCTTGACTTTCAATATATACCTTCATAAGCTGAATATCATTTTAGTCAAGAACGTAACTCAGTTGGCGACGCTAATACTCATACACACAATCTTCACTCGATGAGTGGTTGTAGAGAGGAAGGACCGCGCAATCCTGCCTCAAGTATGCCAGTAGCCCAAAAGACAGATAGAAAGGCAAAAGCTAAAGTGTTGATATCATTTTATAAAGGTTATGTTAATGGCATATCTAAAGCTCAATGTAAATATTGTTTAAAATACTTTCTGCATGATAGTGGCAATTCACTACGTAATAGGCATTTCTTGTGATGTGCATCTACACAAAGCCATATTGATGATACGCAAACACAAATATCTTTGATATTAAGTTATTTATTTATAATCAACGATAGTAAAGAGACGGTCTTACTGAATATGTTGTGCACCATGAAGAGCATTTTAACTTTAATTTTGCTAATAATAAAAAGTATAATAAATAGGTGAATAATTGTATACAACCCTTGTGTAAAAAGGTTCATAGAAATACTGTTAGATTTGATGCACTGAGATAATGTAATGCTGCTAAACAACACTTAGTTATTATAAAAACTTTGATGGTAAGTTAGTCTAATGTCTGATGCTTGAAGATATTTGAATACT
>JAVXUP010004813.1:0-25837 GCA_033070095.1 Escallonia herrerae | reverse complement strand
AGAACGCTAAATGATACGAGGGTTTGAACATGAGCGATGGAGGTAAAGTGGGGGAGAGTAAGAGAGAGAAGCGTGCATGTGCTGATGAGTTTGGCCGGGCAGTATCAAAGATTGCTGTGGGCCAGATATGCAAGAACGTCGGTTTCGAGGGTCTTAACGAGTCCGCGCTTGAGGCATTTGCTGACATTGCGGTTCGTTACCTCCGTGATTTAGGGAAAACGTCGAATTTCTATGCTAATTTAGCTGGTAGGACTGAAAGTAATGTTTTTGACATAATACAAGGTTTGGAGGATTTAGGCGGTTCGATGGGGTTGCCAGGCACGTCAGCGGTTGGTGATTGTGTAACAGGGTCGGGAACTGTGAAAGGTATTGTTGAGTATGTTGAATCGGCCGAGGAGACTCCGTTTGCTCAGCCTTTGCCGCACTTTCCCGTCGTTAGGCATCGGAGAATGACACCTAGTTTTACGCAGATGGGTGAGACGCCCGTTTTCAAGAGTATACCGGCTTGGTTGCCGGCGTTTCCGGATAAACACACGTACGTTCACTCGCCCGTGTGGAATGAGCGGGTGGAAAATCCTCTTGCAGATAAGATTGAGCTAGCAAGGCAGCGGAGGAAGGCAGAGAGCTCTTTGTTGAGTTTGCAACAGAGATTGGTTCGTAGCGGTGCAACAGAAGCTTCGACCTCGGCAGACATAGCTGGTGGTGGTAATGGTTTGGTACTTGCTCAGAGTAAAAACCCATTTCTTGCTGCGCCCGTGCAAGCGGGAGGGAAAGACGTTTCCCCGCCAGTTCTGCCAACTAAGCTTTCGGATGGAGCCCTTGTGGAGAACCATGTTTCTCTGGTGGAGGCATTTGCTCCTGCAATTGATGCAGTGAAGGATGGATATTATGATTCAGGAACTAATGCGGGAAAAAGTCTTCCAGACAAGAGGCCTGCAGTTCAATTAAACTTTAAAAGTGGTAGAAAAAGCATAGGTGAATCTTTGGATTTAAGCATTCGGAACAGAAATAGTGGCAAAACGACAACTTGGTTTGGGCGGGATGATGAGAGGGATGATAAGAAAAGAAGAGCCGAGTTAATTCTTAGACACTCGATGGATAACCCAACAGAGCTCACTCAGTTGTGAATTACTTCTGCATGGTTCCCTGCTGGACATTGTCACACTTTGTTCCGGAAAGTAGCAGTGGACTAGGGTTGTCAAAATTCATGGGTATGTCTCTAAGCAGTGAATATTATGTGAACCCATTTGGGAGTCTCTCGTTAGACTTAACAATTGAAGGTATGTTAAATCTTTGTTAGAAAATTAGACATTTTCATGGTTTTATTCAGCAAACCATTCTTTCATAATCGAGGTTATTGTTTTTCTTTGGCTTTCTAGTATATTTTCTGGTGAGATTATGCAACATCTCTATGGGCATGTTTTGAAATGCCACACACATAAAAATAGTTATAGATGTCAAGTAACTTTACTCGAAGTTTTTTCTTATTAAAGAATTGAAGAAGAATTATAGGTAGGAACTAGGAAATTGATTAAGTGATCTTTTCTCATGTAAAGAAGCAAAATATTGAAGACAAGTGCGAAAATGTGGACAAAAAGATTTTAAGCACAAGTGTATTTAGAGGGACACTGATAATAAGCAAGTAAGTTCAATTTATTATCTTGCCAAATGAAAAAGCAGATTCAATAGTCATAGTGCTTTTCATTCTTTTGCAAGCTGGAAGGGCAGAAGTACTTACGTATCACTACCGCATTCAGTTAAGCCCAAAAATTAGCTATGGTGGATATTTATTCATGTCAAGGGAGTTTTAAGTGAGTAATCAATGCAATATTGATCACATAAAGCATAAATGCAATGTTCCGTCAGTACTTGGTTCGGAAACTTGATGAGTTTATACTGCTTATTTTGGCCTGTATATATGATACATTTTAAGTTCTTGATAGCTTAGTTGATTGTTGGGAAAGTTTTAGTGGACTCTTTCCAAGAGAATATATGCACCTTTGTGAATTTGTAGTTATTACTCAATTGGATTGTTGTTTTTGGGATTAGGAAGCACGACATGTGATTCACAATAGTCCCTGCTGCAACAAATGTTATTTTACTACTTTTGCTTGGAAACTTGTACTACTTTTGTTTGGAAACTCAGTATATTTGTCTATTTTGGTATTGCACTCACTTTTGGTGACTGTCACGTTGTGGAAGCACAATAGTTGACATCATTTTCAATTTGATATTAGGGTATCTTGTTTCTTGTGTTCTTACAAGGTTGTTGCTCAACCATATTATATGAAGAGGAAAAAATTTCATTTCACTTACTAATAATGTTCTTGCTATTTTTTTTTGAATTCCCTTGTAAGTAGGATGAAATTCAATAATTGGCAAGAAATTTATAATTGAGTTGCCAACAAATTATCTATTAAATTAACACTTTTGAATAAGTTTCTTCTTCATTAGGTCAATGAATGGATTAACTCCTCCAACTCATTAATAATATGCCATCTAGGCCTTTGTTGTTCATATCCATGGAAATCAAATGAAATGAACCCATTATTGTCTTCCCATATTTTCGGTTCAACTCAATGACATTTAAAGATTTCTATGAAAATGGTATGATTTCTTACTATGGTATCTACGTCTAGCGCCGGATAATCCCCTTCGATGAATTTTTAGCTGCACACAAGCAAAAGGGCAAGCTCAACTACGTGGTCCACGACCCACAACAAGGCAATGCCTCCCTCAAAAGACTAGCCGAAGTAGGTACTTATGAGTTCCTTGACAGGGTCTTATAAGGCCAATCATATATTATTCCAAATCCAATATGGGATATCACAATCTCCCTTCCTTATGCCTTAGTATCCTCGAGAAGCCCAGTCTCTACCTTAATCACACATAGCTCAAAAATCTTCCTGTCTAACCAATGCGGGATGTACAGGCTCATCCTTGGTTGCTCTAACCATCCTTTTGACATGGGATATACTTGAGCTTGCCTTCGTTTCCTCCGACCATCGGCAACCCGGGTGGATAGTCCAACCCAAGCTTTCGAGAGTTGGCTCGAATATTATCTTTAACGACCTAGTCTACGGCCCTACCACAGGATTAATGCCTCCCTCAAAGGGGCTAGCCAAAGTAGGTGCTTAAGAGTTCATTGTGAGGGTCTTATATATTTGTAGGCTTTCACAATTTTGGTTTGTATTAGGCCAAATTCTTTATGTCCCACTTCCGATGTGAGACGACATCCAACTCCACCTTATACCTCACATGGCCCAGGACCTCTTCTAATACATAGCCGATGTGGGATCTCCATGCACCCAAGTACGCAGCAAATATTGATCTTACAATCCACCCTCCTTAACCCGGCGTCCTTGCTGGCACACTTCTCGTATCGCCAGGGCCTTGCTCTAGCACCTCGCTAGTACTCCCAGCGTCTGTTCTAACGTGCAGCATATGGAAAGAATCATAGTGCACATTACATTGCCATGCCGGTACAATGATCGCTGGAAAAACTAGCAATTGGAATAAACATGTGTAGAAGGATAACAAAGAAAGCAGATCTGGCTACCCCGCATAGCTGAGGTGGATGGCAAGATATGTTTTAGAGACTACTGGTCTCCAGTGTTAGTTGTGTGTTGACATCCTTTCCAAATAGTGCTTTCTAGCCACCTTACATGGTGATTTTTCATTCTTTCCACTTCAGCTCACGATATCAGCATAGATATCACTGATTTCTGGGCAAAGAGTCACCTCACTATGATTGGAATCAAAGACCCAAGGGTGAGGTTTATGGGCTTGCAAATTGAGTAACTGTGAATCCCTTAGAGTACCTCATTTTAATTAAGTTGTTATAAATCTGAGGTGGGCTTCAAACCATTCACGTTAAATGATGAAGAAATCACCTAACTACTATGATTGACGAATAAAAAGCTAAGAAGCTTTCAGTTCGGTTCTAAAAGAACTTCAGCTATATGGATGCATGGAGGTGTACTATCTTCCATTTTTTCTGGCTTTTGTCTATGGACTTTCATGGGTGTGTTTGGTTTCCTTATTTAACTGTATCTTTGCTTATACTCAATATGTGGCGAATGACCTATTCCTTTTGCTGAATCATACTAATACCTTAACCTACATGAATGTGCTTGATTTAGAACCTATCTATGTTAGCATAAATATCCTACAGGAGTCATGCCTTGCGGTCTTGGAATCACGCCACAGAGGATTTTAGAGGCATGATGGGATGCCATGCTTTTAATGAGTTTGCTTTGTACTCTGTCCTGTAAGTATTATCTGTATATGGTTTTTGTTTCTTTCCCAGTTGATGTCCTTGAGAGGGAGGTATGAGACCCCAATTTAGATGAATTATAAAATAAAGGTTTAGGAAGAAAGAAGAAATAATTTAAGAGTGAAAAAAATTATGTACTCTTGGTGCGAAGGAGTTACCTAGTCCAAGGCTGAAATAAAAAATGCAAATCCTGACTCCAATGTTGTGGTCAATATTACTCCTTTTGTAGAATACGCATTAATCTTACACTTAGTAGTGCTAGAATCCTAAAATAAACCAGGTACTGCAGTGGGGCCCCATAGTGAGAACTCCAAAGCTCGCCAGTGTAAGATATTAGAATTTATTATCAAACGGTAGTTTCTTTTCCTATCTATTTCCATAGCAGAATTATGGAAAAAGGAGAGATGATCTTAAGAAAGAAACTACAGTTTGACCTAATCAATTAAGTTAAATTGGGAACTTTTTTCTTCCAACCAAAACTACATAAACTAATGCCTAATTACTATGTTAAATCTTGAATCTATCTGTTGCCTGATGTCGGGATCCGGTGCCTAGAAAAGATCCATGTCAGTTTTAAACTAATCAAACAGCGCTGGAATTATTTTATGTGGTGTTTTGCTGAAGCTTTTACACATTACATTATTGAAACTTTAACAGATTAAAAAGAATTCGATTTCTTATCTAAAAGTGTTCTACATCGAATATGCAATGGATTCAGTATTGGCGTCTAACTCTTATCCAGTTTTGTACTGTTGAACACATGCTGCTTCTACATCTTTGGTGAAACTTATGCATGTCGTCTTTTTCGGTTTAAACCTTACTTATTTTACCATTACTTTTGTCCGGTATACTTTTTCAATTTGCAAGTTATGACATTGAATTATGCATCCCTATCCTTATATCATGACCTTGTCCTTCTAGAACGTTCTGTAACTGTCACATTGATGTTGTCTCCCATAACTATTCTAAATTTTTTCCTTCCCTTATGCTATTTGGGCTTGTAGAACTTTTCATTTTGGTCCCTTCCTCCCTCCCTCCCTCCCTCTGAAGCTCATGTGCATTTTTGCTATATTTTGTTTTCCAAGTTGGGAGCGCAACTTCCCAAATCTTTACTGGTCCACTGTACTAGGAGGGGCTCATTAGTAGCTAGAATTAGTGGTTGCAATCCATATTTCCAAAACAAAGATAGACAGAAAAATATAAGACTTGTAATGATGTTTGTAGATCCAAATTAGGAGGAAGTATCTAGCAAACTCATGGTTGACTGGCGTTAACCTAAAAAAATTGCTAAGCTAAACAAGTCCCCACCTTGTTGTGGGGGTGGGGGATGAAAAGCACCTTGAGCAAAGCTTTCTCTGAATGATTAATAGCGATGTGAAAAGTTAATATCCCAGACTTCCTAATGAGGTGCTCTAAGTGTTTTAATATACTTGACCATGCCTTACGACCGGGGTGGGGTGGGGGGGGGGGGGGTGCAGTCGATCTGTCATCAAAGAAAACAAAAGCTTCAAGTCCGATACAGATTGACCGGCACAAAAGCCATCTCTTAAGAGTAACGACATCATATGGGACTCACATCTTGGATAAAACTTTGGCAGGCATGATATCTACTGAGTTACCATTAGGATTTTCCATCCGCATATATTGCTGTCAAAACATGTATGAATTAAGACTTTGGGATCTTTTAGAGTCAGACTAATATTTACTCTCTCAGAAGCCCAGCTCATTAGGTGGGTATGGTTTTGGAGGTGATATGGAGCTCTCATTCAAAACAAGCAGCAGAGGTCCAATTGGTTAGGGTGAGCATTAACCAATGTTTTATAGTGATACTTTCAGATGAGAAGTTTTCATTTTTAGACTACTGTTTCAGCATCTCAATATACTTGACTAACAATGTTCTTCTCGACAATGCCTTAGGACTGAAGGGGGAGAAAGAACTGTCTATATGCGATCAAAGAAAACAAAACCTTTAAATGGCTACAGATTGGCCGGTACAAAAGCCGTCTCTTAGAGTTACCACATCATATGGGAGTTGAATTTTAGCAAAAACTTTGGCGGGCATGATAGTTATTGAGTTACCATTAGGATCTTCCATATGCATATGTTGATGTCAAAACACGTCTGAAGTACGCCTTTCGGATCTCTTAGTGTCAGCCTGATATTTCCTCTATCAGGAGCCGGGTTCAATATGCAGGTAAAGTTTTGGAGGTGATACGGAGATTTCAGTGATATGGAGCTCTCTTTGGTAACAAGCAGCAAAGCTCCCATTGATAATGAGGAGCACTAACCTATTTTTAGAGTGACTCAGAAGATAAGTTTCCATTTTTAGACTCTAATGTTTTCCCCATTCTATCCGGTTATTCGCTTTGGCAGAGTTCTTATCACCTCAAGGATGATGGAGCTTGCATCTATTAGGATGGAAACGGGAAAGTGCGTATTGATTGCATTTCATGTAGTCATGAGTGTCTTTCCGGCATCTTGAGGTAGGACTGGATCTTTTGGCAACATATTGGAGGACATTCTCGATTTAGGCCTCTCGCATGCGTGAAAAAATAGCACGCATGATGATTTCGTGATTTGTTGATAAATGGTTCCTTATGGAAGAAACATTCGTGAGCAAAAATGCAAACTGGCATGTAGCGTGAGTTAATTTTCTGAATTGGATTGATGAGAAATATTGCTGTCTCTGTGTCGGTTTGCTACTTATGGAGTGAGGCAATGAAACTTTATGGTTTCGTCACGTCTGGATTTCAGTCTGGGAGGTTTCTGAACAAGGATTGAACCTAAAATTTAACATGACACTGTGCTTGGGGAATCAACAAGGCTTTGTAATAACTCTTGTCAGCAGAAAAAGGAATATAGTTGTTGGCACTTCTGGAAGCCAAAACCATTCTTGAGGCTTCAGTTCCCGTATAACTTGTGCCCAAGATCTGCGATTTTAACTTATACCATGAATAAAGGTCTCTATGGTGCATAAACATTGGGTTCTAAAATGCCACGCCTACTGAACTACAGAAGTGGCCTGAAAACTTTGCTGGGTGAAGATTCTGAAGCCAGAAAAACTGAAGCTTACATGATTTAAATTCCCAGAGTGTGTTTAAGTGTTTGCGTGTATGTGCGCGTGGGGCACGCGCATGTGTGCGTGAGTCCATGCACGTGTGCCTTTGTGGGGCATATCAATTGTCATTTGTCATGTAGTGGTCATACAGTTCGCTTAGCATTCTACTGGACTATGATCCTGATCCTGCTAAAATAACCCTATAGCTAGAAGGAAACTCACCATGATCTTTGGATCTGCAGCTTAATGCTTATATATTTTACTTACAAATTCAAATTTGTATGTGGTTTGGATTTTCGGTTAGTTTATATTGCCATTCTATTGACAAGAAGTTAGCATTTCCTGGTTGATGATTTTCTGACATTAGGAAACATATCATTTGTAGCTTCCATGGGTCTATGGCTAATAGATTATTGTTTGTAAAGCCTCCACCATGAAAAGGATTAACACTTTCAGAAGCAAATGACATGATAGGCAAACTGCAACTTTACGTTATTCCTTTAATCAAAGAATGTGAGTTCTGTTTGTTTGTTTGCACGACTGGAGAGGAGCTAACAGCTAAATGCCGACATTGTTTAGCATGATTATCTTGACAGGCTTTCACGATAGAATTCTGAGGATCTCACTAGCTTCACAAGGTATGATCAGCACGCCTGGTTGATCAAATCCAAATTCCTGTTCTGCTGCTTCCAATAACTTGACAAATGGAGGATATCTTAGATAACTTAGTGCTACCAAGAATTTCTTTGGCTCACCATTGACTACAGTAAGCACGGAAAAGTATCCGTCCTTGCGTTCGGCTCTTCTGATGCTGTTGAGGTCTCTGGCCTCCCGACCGAGTAGATAAAGGACAACCCTTCTCAATGCATGATGAAGTACTCTGTAGGGGCTACTCTTTCTCCAAGTCATGCTAAAATTATCTCTCTGTCTTGAGTTTCTCTTGAGCATCCTTTTTCTATATTGAAGCATTAAGATAGGGGGATAGTAGTAGCAGGACACTTATCACTGACCTCTGGTAATATATAGTATGTCACTGGCTATCCTCAGTTATTGTCTACTATGATAAGTCATATCTTAGTTTGCACAACTTGCCTTTCTCAAAAGGGAATACGAGGAAGAGAAAAGAAGGGGCCTTTTGAGCTGATGGACAGGAAGATTCCAGATGGTTACAAGTCTGTCTGCAACAAGTTGTCAGGACCGTGGGTACGGCTCCAACAACCATAGAAACTCTGGCTGCAGCATTGGGAAAATGACAGTTCACCTCGAGGTCATTCATGTTGGTTGTGGTGGGAATTTATTTCTCTCTCTATATAGTGAGAGACAGGATTCTTGGATATGAGAAACTTGGGAGGTTCATGCAGCAGCGTAAAGGATTGAAATGGTACATGTATTAGGACAAGGATATTTTCTATGCGAAGTCGCAATTCTTGCCTAGACTGGGACTACTCATACTGGTGTATCTTATTTTTCCTTCGTTCATCTTCTTCCTCTCATTTTTTTCTTTTATTATGATGATATTGTCATTCGTGTTCTTTCCTTCTGATATCATGAGATATATGTCAAATAATATGCCGGGGGTAGTAACACATGTTCGTGTTAGTGTAATACAAGTTTCAAATCCTCTCTCTCTCTCTCTCTTGATTGTTTACTGAATGCTATACTTTTTGTTGGATAATATGGAAGAAGTGCAAAGCGCCCAGGTAATAAATAAAAAAATTGGACGATCTTGCGAGTGAAATTCTGGGTATTTTCCGTATCAATCCGATTTCGAATCGAAGTTACCTCGGTTCTACCCATGTTCGTTCGTTAGTTCGTTTTATTAAAGCTTGTTCCGAGAGCGACCCGTGAGGCTCTGCTTGTGTTCGTTCGTTTTAAAGCTCGTTCCAAGGGCAATATGTGACATTGACGACTAAACTTCTGAAGCATGGTTTTACTGCTCGATAAGGTAGTCTCTATTAGAAGTCCTTTTTGCTAAATGTAAGCTCAACCCAAGTTCCATCCCCTCCCTTACTTAACTTGGCATAAATCCTTGGCGTAAATCCTTAGAGTGTGTTTGGATATATGATTTGAAATGGGGATTTGAATTCGGTAGGATATTTGTAAATCACTTGGACAAAATATCAATAGTTCAAAAGGAAATTTTTGAAATTTCGGATCACTAGTTTGAATTAGTTATTTGTCAAATTCACTCCGATCAGTAATTTACAAATTCACAATAACTAATTTCCTATATTTTAAGAATCTTACCTTCCACCTTTTTTTAATAACCTTTTGCTTCCTTTCTTCTAAATAAAATATGTCAAAATGATAGAATTTGTAAATCAGGGAATTTCGAGATGAAGGCATATAAAAATACCCAGCATTTTAAAATTTCATATCCAAACACACTCTGTCTCAGATAATTCCTCAAGACTTCACTATGAACAAAGGCTATCAAGTATAATGCTGCTAAAAAATAAGTTCGACAAATCAGTTTTGTGCAAGGCGGCCAAAAGGACACTTCGGCTTCGTTTGACAAAATTTTTTTTTTGGTTTTCAGTTTTTAAAGAGCAGCTTAATTTTTTTTTTTTATAAAAACAAGTGGGTGTTTGATAACCCCTTTTTTTTTGAGGTTTTTTTTTTTGGTGTTTGGTAACCCTTTTTATTTTGACTTTTTTTTTTTGGTGGTTTGCGGTGGCGGTGGTGGGGCGTAGCGGTGGTCGACGGTGGTGGTGGTGGTGGCCGACGGCCGGAGGTGGCTGCCGGCAGTCACCGGCGGTGGTGGCCGGCGGCCGGAGGTAGCTGCCGGCAGTCTCCGGCGGTGGTCGCCGGCGGCCGGAGGTGGCTGCCGGCAGTCACCGGCGGTGGTGGCCGGCGGCCGGAGGTAGCTGCCGGCCGTCTCCGGCGGTGGTCGCCGGAGGTGGCTGCCGGCAGTCTCCGGCGGAGATGGCTGCCGACAGTCTCCGGCGGTGGCTGCCGGCGGCCGGAGGTGGCTGCCGGTGGTCGCCGGCGGCCGGAGGTGGTTGTCGGCAGTCTCCGGCGGTGGTCGCCGGCGGCCGGAGGTGGCTGCCGCTCGGCCGGCAGTCTCCGGCGGTGGGAGGGTGGTGGTGGTGGTCGAAAAAAAAAAACCAAAAGTGAAAAAAAAAACCAGTTTTTGGAGTTTTTTTTTTACTCTGCAGTTTAAAAACTGGTTTTTTAAATTGAAAAAAAAATGGTTACCAAACGCTCTTTTTTTTTCAGTTTTTAAAACTGAAAAAAAAAGAGGGAAAAAAATTTTGTCAAACGGGGCCTTCATTTCTTATCCCGAGACAAGCTAGAGGAGAACAAGGACTTGCCACTGAGAGATGAAACTCCCCATCAGTCCCTCTCCGAGAACCAGAGTCATTCCGGCACAAGAAGGCAAATATGGAAATTCTAAAGAAAAGGCGCAAAGGCGTGGGCATCTTAGAAGGTGGATTGTTAAAGAAAGACTGACTGAAGTGATGGCCATAAAAACTCTTCTAAAATACCAATGAATCATCCAAAACACATTATGCTTCTATGCTTGTCTTTGGCCTTCAACTAAGCCAAACATATATGTTGACCTTATGACAGAGTGGCTATCGGCATACAAAATAGACCCAAAAAATCTGAGATCTCATGCTAAATTACAACCAAACGAGGGAAAATCCAAGTTAATTCTGTAAGGTGATACGGAGTTACTACTGACAATACAGCCATTACAACACCAGGAAAATTCAGTCCGCTTGACGTTCCAGCCCGCTTTCGAAACTATTAGACTAATGTCTTCATTCACTTCGACTTCAGAGTACATTCCAAAGGAAATGCTTTTCCACGGTGGTTGAAGATCATAAAATCTAGATTGGAAGGTAAAGAGACGACCCTGCATCCGAGAGTAAAAAGCAAACCAAAATATTACAGTCCAACAACAGCAACACAAACGAAGTCATGTACTCATGTTAGTCAGGTTTTTATTTAAAGCAATGATAAATTGTATATATTCCTTGTTCAACTGCGAGCTAATTTTTCCTTGTCCAGTGTATTTTTTTGACAAATAGGTTGGGACTTGCACGTGTAATTTTTTCGACAAATTATGTATTTTTTCCTTGTAAATCTATAAGGTAATTGTAGAGTACAACATATAAATATGACATTAGCCTTGGGACTTGCACATGACTACACCTCAGGTGAAGTGCTAAAGCAATGATATACATGTAGCGCTCATTCTCTAGCAGCGTAAGATTTTAGAGCAATTCGTATTATGCTACATCTAGATTCCAAAACATTATATACAAGAAAAAATGCCGAAATCCGGATTGCAGCTGTCTCAAACCATAAAAAAGCTTTTTGATTTTCTTTAAGTCAAAACATACCGACAATGCCAATATAAGGCTACTTGTCTCTGAGAGAGCAAACAAGAAACAAAAAAGAAGAGGACGATGAGGCCAAAGAAAAATGAACACATGAAGCTAATGTAATTAACAGTTGACAGATGAACCTTGAAGTCCTCAATATACAGGTTGGTTGATTTATATGGGGAGAGGGTGAAGCTCTACCATAGTGCTAAGTGCTGGTTTTGGACTAAATTTACGGGATCTTTTATCAACAGAGAGAGTTTCATTTCTTAAGCACACTTGACCAGTGTTTTTTCAGAATCTCTAAGCTAATTGTAGAGTACAACATATAAATACGACATTAGCCATGACATGTATGCCTTCTAATCTATTTAGCATAACCAAAGGCATTAAAAAGCCACGTGCAGTGACCACGTAGCTAAAAAGGGTAAGCCCATCAGAGATAGTTCAGTGTCTCAACCCTCAGAAAACATGCCTGTGACTTTTCTGCAGAGTGGTCTTTCAATATCCACTTGACGACTATCATCTCTAGAATCACCCACTAAGGGAAGGGAAGCAATATTGTTTGGTATTTTTTACAGAGTAGTCCCTCAAGATCAATTTAAAAGTGAACTTACAAGCAGAAAGTATAACCCAAATAGACTAATTATAGTGCGATGGGCTACCCTAAACTAGTTGTGAGACCAGAAAAATGTTTACCCAATAAAAGCAAATTATCTTAACTTCTCTGCTAGGATTACATTATGCATTAAAGATGTGATTCCCCCTTAAAATTGTTATATCTATACTGAAACTTTTGCTCACCTCTGGCTGGTATTGGCAAATAAGGTTTAGGAGAAAATACAAACAGCCCTCCTCAACTAAGTCGGATTTTTGTCAAACCCTTCGGGTATTAATTGTAACAGTTGACCCCCTTAAACTACTAGTAGTTGCCTAGATAAAAGCAACTGCTAAATTTGCAAATCAATTGGCCAATCGACCAAGCAAAAGCCCCATAACAAAGCACCTCCCTCCCTCCCTCCCTCATCTGAATATATACATGGTTGTGTCACGCACAAACAACGGAATAAGATGTAATGAGTAGTTTTAAGAATAGAATGGAGAATGTAATGAATTAACTAAGCATACATTGCTGCACTGGACAGCGAAGGTACGCTTAAAGTATGGAAAACATAAATTCTAGTAATAATAATTTTCAGGCAACCACTATCTGTGGAATGATGAGCTCATTATTCACGAAATATAATCTAAAGGTCGTGGGTAACTAGCTTATGCATACACATAACTGTGAATGCTATAGCTCTACTTAAAGGCATCAAATGGATAAAGGGAAAAGAAAACATTTTATGGATATGCCTACACATTTTAGTGCGGCTCTTTAGACTAAAGTCTTACCAGCGATATGTAAAATCAAAAGAACCAAATTGTGCAATCTTCATAGATCATGAAATTTGATGATGTATAATACTTTTCTAATTTTCCAAACGGTTGATTGAACAGTTGCCAATGTAACGCCTTCTCCAAGTATATGCAAATGTAGCATCTGATAACATAGTTTTTTCACCAGTCCAAGCTCATCCTACATCTACTCCATTTGTTTCATTATTTTTGTCCCCTTGGACTTTTTGTCTATTTCAAGGTGAGAATCAGGGGCGGATCCATAAAGTCTAATCGGAGGGGGCCAAAAAGTGATTTAAAAAAAATGATGGCTAACATAAAAAATATAAAAGGTTCAAGTTCACATAAAACATGACAAATCAAAAACATACTATAATTAGCGTCACTATTGAATACATTAAATGTAAAATAAATTACTCAATTTGACTACTAATCATATTTACTATTCATAGTGATTTGTTTTACCTAGTAAGTGGTAACGTTAGTCAACAATAAATTACTAATCCTGTACGAAAGAAGCTTAACTCTCAATGAATAGATGTATTACAAATGTGATTATAAATTGTATGAGTACAATAGTAACGAATAAGTTAACACGCTATAAGAATTTAAACTAAAAAAAATAACTAATCTTGATATATTTGTGTTTTTCTTGTAATATGGAATTTTAGAATTTGGAAGAATGAAGAGGAGCAAGAGAATGAGAAAGAAAAACTTATGATGGGCGGTGGAATAAAGAGTAAAAGACACAACAAAATGAAATTCTACTTAATTAATGATACAAAAAAGTGATAATTTCATATTTGTTTTAAATATGTTTAATCATTATCTAAAAAAAGAAAGAAAAATTTCCCAAAAATTGGGGGTGCCATGGCCCCCTCCGGTTATGAGGGTGCTCCGCCCCTGGTTAGAATTTAAACACCTGATCGTTGACCTGAACTCCCGTAGCAAATATGGATAAAGCAGTAACAAGTCAAACCAGGGCAAAAACAATGAGTACAGCCAATGTTGCATCTTTACCTGTTCAAAATTGTGAAGCGAATGGAGTATCATTGTATCAATCATGAATATTTCACCTCCTAATCACGGCTTAGTGTATCATAGTAGTTTAATCGTGCTACACCATAAACTCAAATGGTAAACTGCAGCGTGACCTAATAAGTAATACTCCGTCTGTCGCATTGGATTTTTATCCATTTGACGATTTGCAAATTCTATGATAGATTTTAGTACGTGTAACCGTTGGCTTCAGTCATTGGTTTTACCCCAGCTTGGCTTGCCATGCCAAACCATACTTACTCCATCTGCGCAATTCAATATTTACGTGTACCGAATGGCCAAAGGGAAAAAAACTCAATGAAGCGGATGGGGTTAACATTACCAACCGTATGTTCGAAAAGGAAAGTACCTGTTCTCATCAGAATCGAGTTGTATGGATTGGAACTTGCCCGGCACAGCAAGAGCAGCCCACATGCATAAAACCAAGCCCAATAGCAACTCGAACACCACCTGTATAATCAAAGCCCTAGATCCATAAAAAAAAGAAGAAGCTAAATACACTTCGAAATTATATGTAGTTACCGAAAGTGAAAAATTACGTTAATGGGTGGTCCTGAAAACTCTTCTTCAGTGATCTTGAGCAAGGTCCTGTCTGCAATTACAACAAAGAGTGCCCAATTTAATACCAGATCGTGCTAAAAAATGTTGGGTGTTGAGAAAGAGAGAGGTGACAGGGTACATTGGATGGTCGAGTAGGCTGCGTGTGAAAGGATCAGAACTCCGAGTACGCCGACGGCGAAACCCACGGCCATCTTTCGGAAGCGATCGCCGGCCGGAAACAAATAGTCGAGGAGTGGAGATTTTGATAGGGATGTAAGAATATTAGCCCTGTAAGGAGACGACGCTTTGATTCATAATTTCTTGTTTTGCTCTAAAACTCAAAAAGAAATTTATTCACTTGTTTAAAGAAAGACAATTACATTTATAAGACTAAAATAAGTAAGATTTAGTTAAATACAGTATCACGTCAAAAATATAAAAATTCCTCTACATTATCTGAATGTCATTTTTTTGGAGTTAAGGTACGTGGATGAACGTACCATATTAGCTAAACGGAGTGTAGGTGAAACATTCTCAACATGTAAATCGTAGTGATCTTAGGATAAACTTAATTTTATTTTGTACAAATTAATCTTCATTAATATAAAGGGTACAACCCAAAGAGTATATAGGGGTAGCATTGCCAAAAACTTCTTCTTAGGTGGGTGAAAAATAATGTTCACTATTTGGGCTACAAACATTACGAAAAGGTGCAGAGTTAGCTTTGTTGAAAACAACTAAAAAAAAAGTGTATTTTACCACATCGACATGAAAACAGAAAAATAAAATGAAAAGTCTAACTTGTCATTTCTTATGTCACTAAGAAGGTGCAGTAATGACAAATGGTTATATTTCACTAAAATATGCATGCAGGTTGTAGGAATGAGCATGGTTCATTAGTTCAATTTGTAGGTTGTATACAAAATGGAATCGACCACCATTAATTTAATTAAAAAAGACAAACCATTAATTAACGGTTTGGCTTCAACGGTTCAGTTTGACTTGTGCGTATTCACTGGTTTTAACTCGTAATAATTTTTAGACTTATTTGAGCCCATCGATTAACTATTGGGCATTTATTTTATACATGATTACAAGTTTTTTGAAGCTTACTTGACGAAATTAGGTATAATTTACTTATTATGTCATGATTAAATAATAAGTACGATAAAAATTAAATAATTATTTAAATATTTAATTGCACTAGTATAGAGCACGTGAGTTGCACGTGAATATAGTTGAGAGTAATATTTGAAGTGATATTATTATCTTTTTTTTAGATCAAAATAATGTAATTCAATTCTATTTTTATTTCTTTTGTGACTTGTTTTACAAGAAATGTATATTTGATGTTCGCAATTGTAATCAGTTCAATATTTAAAAATATTTTTCGTAAGGTTTTGGATTGAAAAAATGTTTGATGGTACTGTTGAAAATAAAAACAAAAGGAGAAATTAAAAGAATGAATTTACGACTTTATTTTTCTAATCTGTTAAATTGGGTTATAGTTAAAATTTGTGATTTTTAAGACCAAATGCTTTGCATTTTATCAATAAGAAATGCCAAAAACACTCGGTTTTTAACTATAATAATCGAACATATTTTCAGTTCAAATTAGCATCATATTTAAACTTTGTTTTTTATGCATATTTAACCCTTTTTATTTTTTTTCTATTTTTGTTTTTCGTCAATTTTTTGTTTCTTAATTAATTTTTCACGTATTTCAGTTTCTTTATTTTGTTTTTCAGTTTTTTAATTGGTTAAGGTTTGCTAACCTAAAAATGCAAGAAAAAAAAATAACAGTTCTTATTAACCAATTTAATATATAATATTGATTTCATTTTAAATCAAATTAAAAAGAGAATAATAAAGGAATTTCTTTGTTCTATTTTTCTTTCTCATTACACTTTTCATTTCTCAATATATAGAATAGATTTATTACCCAATATTCTTTTACTTTCATCAAAATTTAAAAGGGAGTAATAAAAGAAAGGTAAGAATGTATTTGACGTAATTAATGAAGGACATAATCGTCCAAAAATAATTTACAATATTCATACTTTTATAGGTAGTACAAATATAGATACACACATAAATAAATTTTTTGCAATCACACATTTTGTTTTCAATGTGTAAATGTAAGTCTATATTAAATTTATGACCTAATGTTCATTAAATGCATTATAAAAAAATAAATTAAGGAAGAATATGGTTGTCATTGAAATAACTAATGGAGGGAAAAACCAAAAATGATTATAAAATTTATAATTAATAATAGTATTTGTGAAAGGGTAAGATTGTTATATGAGTGATTAACGAAGGGTAAAAACGAAATAAAATAATTTACAAGATTCATACCTTTATAGGTAGTATAGATATAGATATATATGTGTTGAGATTCAGCTCGATTTAATGGTTTTAAAAAAATAAAACCGAACAACTTACTAAACCGAAGACGTGCAAGAAAAAAAACACCTTTTAGAATATATATATATATATATATATATATGGGACCGATCCACACCCACCGGTGGAGAAATAACAAATTTCTCCACCGAACCGCTGGTCTTACCAGCGGTTGGCCACGTGGGCAAAAAAAGGACGAAAAGGGACAAAAAAGGACGAAAATACTATGATAAATTCATGAAAATATCACGAGAAAATGAAAAACTCGTGAGAAAATGGTGGCAATAATGCCCAACCGCAACTCCTACATGCGGTTGGCATTATTGCCTTCCGTGACCCCACCCCCCACCCGTCACCCCCCTTGCCCCCCACCCTATGTCCTTTTCCCCCACCCGTGAACCCCCCTTCCCCCACCCGTGAACCCCCTCTTCCCCCACGTGTCATTACCACCCTACCCCCCACCCCCACGTGTCATTCCCCCCTCCCCCTCCCTGCTGTTCACTCACGGTTCTTCTCTTCCTCTCTCACTTTTCTCTCTATAAAATCCCTCCTCCCCGAATCATTTCTTCCACCCTCCTCATTCTCCCTATCTCACCTACATACAAACAAAAAAATTTTACGCTAGAAGATCGGTGGATTTTTCTTGAAATATATCAAGTTAAAACAAGTAAGTATTTTTCAATTTGTTCTTACCAATTGATTGTTTAAATTGTGTTACGCTTAAGTTGTTCTTACAATAGTCTAAAATTCGTGTTTAGGGCGTCAAAGGGCGTCAAAATTACGTTTTGACAAATCGGGGTATTACATTCGAAAAATTCCAAAATAGCGATTTTTTAGGGCGTCAGAAATAAAATTTTTCACGAATTTATAAAAAATAGCTAGAGCTAGATTTTGCCAAAGTACGAAACAGAGACCCTAGTTATTTTCAAAAGATCTGTATCAGGTAAAAATTTCAGATTTTTCCAAAGACCGGAAAGGGGTTAACTGATACACGCAACCTTGTAACTTTGCAGTGTAATTTAAAATATCAAGCCAGCGCGATTTCGCGCAAAACTTTTATGAGAACCCTAGGGTGTTGGGAAGTTCCATTCCCCAGGAATTCGGGCCATTCCGAAGCCGTTAGCTAATTTTTTGGCCGAACGGGCTTTTAAGCGCTCGATCCGGACACCGGTTCGGGATTTTTAGGCGAAAAATCCGTAAAATACTTTTTAGATCAAGAATGAACTCAGGAAGCTTAAAATAGCATTTTAAAGCACTTTTGATATTTTCTGAAGCCAGGGGGTATTTTGGTAATTTGCCACCCCGAGAGGGGTATTTTGGTAATTTTCCCGAAAAAATTTTCCAACGGACTTTTAAGTCCAGAAATGTAAGTAAAACGCCTGAAATGTTATTTTGCAGCTGATTGCGGGGCGTAATTGTCGCTAAAGGTGAAAACTTAATTAGACAGTTTTTTTACGAATTTATAAAAAATAGCTAGAGCTAGATTTTGCCAAAATACAAAACAGAGACCCTAGTTATTTTCAAAAGATCTGTATCAGGTTAAAATTTCAGAGTTTTTCAAAGACTAGAAAGGGGTTAACTGATACGCGCAACCTTGTAACTTTACAGTGTAATTTAAAATATCAAGACAGCACAATTTCGTGCGAAACTTTTATGAGAACCCTAGGGTGTTGGGAAGTTCCATTCCCCAGGAATTCGGACCATTCCGAAGTCGTTAGCTAATTTTTTGGCCGAACGGGCTTTTAAGCGCTCGATCCGGACACCGGTTCGGGATTTTTAGGCGAAAAATCCGTAAAATACTTTTTAAATCAAGAATGAACTCAGGAAGCTTAAAATAGCGTTTTAAAGCAATTTTGATATTTTCTGAAGCCAGGGGGCATTTTGGTAATTTGCCCCCCCGCGAGGGGTGTTTTTGTAATTTTCCCGAAAAAAAGTTTTTCAGTCCAGAAATGTAAGTAAAACACCTGAAAGGTTGTTTTGAAGCTGGTTTGATGGGCGTTAGGGTGACAATGAACCCCCGGGGGCTATTTTGCTAATTTTACGTTACACAAATCTGTGCTTAAAATAACTTTTAGTTCAGGAAAGGGTGTGAGACACCTGAAAAGTTATTTTAAAGAGTGAATTCAGGAAGCTTAAAATCCCATTTCAAAGCACTTTTCAGATTTTTTTTGTCAAGGGGCATTTTGGTAATTCGCATCCCCGATAGGGGTATTTTCGTAAATTTGCAGCGTTAAGTTTTTCAAAGGATTTCTTAGTCCAGAAATGTAAGCAAAGCACCTGAAAGGTTGTTTTGAAGCTGATTTGGGGCGTTAGGGTGATAATGAACCCCCGGAGGCATTTCGGTAATTTGTCGCTCATCGGGGGCTATTTTGCTAATTTTACATTATACCAAATTTCCCGAAAGACGGTGGTTTAAATAAATTTTATTCTTCTTTTATTTAAATCTATGACTTGTTGAGAATGATATAATTTTTATTTTTTAGATTCCAGTATAAATATGGATGCAACTGGAGGAAATAATTTTTGTGAAGGTTCTGATCCACCTTACGTTGGTCAAGTTTTTCAAGCACTGGACGAAGTTGAAGCATACTATAGAGCATATTCGAAAACGATAGGTTTCGGTATTAGAACTAAGACGACTAGAAAACGGGCGAATACAGATCAAATTTGTGCAAGACTATTTGAGTGTCATAGAGGAGCACCGCATGTAACTCCGGTCGTTCGGATCAGTGACGAAGGGACAACAAGACAAAGAAAACGGGACACATTTCCGGGTACCGGCTGCAAGGCCCATGTGTATGCAGTACACCGAAAAAATGAAAACCATTGGGTTGTCACAGGAGTGGAGTTGAGCCATAATCATCAGTTGATGACCCCCAGTAAGATTGGTCAAATTCATCAACACCGAGAAATAAGCGCGGCACACAGACAACTAATTTTTACAATGGCCGAGGCTAAAATTCCACCTTCTAAGATGATGGGGGTTTTCTCAAGCCAGGCTGGGGGGATTGACAAGTTGAGTTTCAACGAAGTAGACCTTCGAAATGAACTTCGTGCTCAGAGGAGAGAGTCTTTCGGTAAGAGTGATTCTCAAACTACACTTGATCTCTTCAGGTCCCTTCAGAGTGAGAATTCTGGATTTTTTTACAGTCTCCAACTGGATGATGAGAACCGCATTAGTACTATATTTTGGGCGGACCCCCGTTCTAGAGCTGCTTACCAAAATTTTGGGGATGTTGTGACGTTTGACACCACATACCGCACCAATAAGTACTCTATGCCTTTTGCTCCGTTCACCGGGGTGAACCACCACTATCAGTCAATCTCGTTTGGCTTTGCCCTGCTTAGGGATGAGACGGAGGAGTCATTTACGTGGTTATTTGAAACGTGGCTTCAAGCAATGTATCATATTCCTCCAAAGACCATCATCACCGACCAAGATCTGGCAATGAAAAATGCAATCGCTAAGGTCCTTCCAGATACTCACCATGGCCTGTGCACATGGCACATAAGCAACAAATATCCCGAACGGCTTCACCATGTATATGCAAACCATCCGTCATTCAAGACTGACTTTAATACATGTGTGAAGAAATCGTTGACGGTAGACGTGTTCGAGGAGAGGTGGGCCACGTTAATGGATACTTACTATTTGCACAATCACGAATGGTTACAATCGTTGTATGAGATCAAGACACAGTGGGTCGGTGCCTACACCAAGAAGTTTTTTGCAGCCGGAATGACTACGACCTCGAGAAGCGAAGCTATGAATTCATTCTTTGATGGGTACGTAGGCCAGTCTTCAAGTATAGCGGAGTTCGTACTAGAGATGCAGAAAGCCGTTGACAGGCAATTGTACCGTGAGAGAGAAGCCGACGCGGCTACAGTTTGCAAAGAAAGAGCTATACTACTTTATTCACCTTTAGAGGCTCATGCGGCTCAAGTCTATACCAAGGAAATGTTTCGACAGTTTCAAGAGGAACTACTAAAGTCGAATCAATATGGCATGACAAAGTTGCACGAGTATTCCACCAGAGACATCAAGGTTTATGCTTTGACAAATGTGACGAACTTCGCCAATCCGTGCTCTTCGTCGGCTCCGAGGACCAGACGACATTTTACCGTAGCAGTTTGTAAGGACACCGGGTTGGTTAATTGCAACTGTCAACTGTTTGAGCATAAAGGTATACTTTGTCGACACGCGTTGAGGGTTTTGAGCGCCAAGAATGCTAGTGAAATCCCTCCACCGTATATCTTGGAACGGTGGACGAAGGAAGCCAACAGAGTCCACGGTCACATTCCTTACGTGCCCAATGTTTCAGTTGATTTCGAGCAATCTGAGTCGCTGCGATATAATCACCTTTGTAACATCATGCACGGTTTATCAATGGATGCAGCGTCGACATTTGATGGGTACAGGTATCAAGTTGAAGCAGCCGCACGGGATAAGGCTATGCATGCACAGTTTAGGATGGCATTACCAGAAACTGTGGACACTCCGACTACTCGGACAACTCCAGGCGGTAGATTCAATCGAGCCAAACAGCCAGTCATTGACGGCACTGACCTACAAGGTGAGGAGGACGACATTTTTGATCCAATTATTTCTCAAACAAAAGGGCGAAAACGAGCAATACGCATGAAGAATCCGATTGAAGAAGCAACGGGTCAAAAAAAATTACGAAAGTGTGCGTTGTGTAATAAGATGACTGATCATGACAAGAGAAACCATTATAAAGTGTTAGGTATCGAACCTGGCAGTATGGTCGAGGAGGACGATGATGAGGAAGAGTGTTAGGGTTAATGTTTCAGTTGTATAAATTGAACTTTTATAATGTTTAAATTTGTGATTTGGTTTGTGCAATCTTTAATTTGTGATTTGATTTGTGGATTATTGATATTTTTGGTAACTCCGTTTTCGGGCACACTTTAGGCCCCAATTGATAGCTTCCGAAAAAAGTTGTAATTTTTTTGTCACTTTTTTTCGCTCATTGCACTTCAGGCACGCTAGTTAGCCCATTTGTAAGACTTTCGGCAAAAAACGAGACACATTAATTTTTGAGTTTTCCTAGGAAGGGCCTATTCGGGCACACTTTAGGCCCCATTTGATAGCTTCCGAAAAAAGTTGTAATTTTTTTTGTCACTTTTTTTCCGCTCATTGCACTTCAGGCACGCTAGTTAGCCCATTTGTAAGACTTTCGGCGAAAAACGAGACACATTAATTTTTGAGTTTTCCTAGGAAGGGCCTATTCGGGCACACTTTAGGCCCCATTTGATAGCTTCCGAAAAAAGTTGTAATTTTTTTTGTCACTTTTTTTCCGCTCATTGCACTTCAGGCACGCTAGTTAGCCCATTTGTAAGACTTTCGGCGAAAAACGAGACACATTAATTTTTGAGTTTTCCTAGGAAGGGCCTATTCGGGCACACTTTAGGCCCCATTTGATAGCTTCCGAAAAAAGTTGTAATTTTTTTTGTCACTTTTTTTCCGCTCATTGCACTTCAGGCACGCTAGTTAGCCCATTTGTAAGACTTTCGGCGAAAAACGAGACACATTAATTTTTGAGTTTTCCTAGGAAGGGCCTATTCGGGCACACTTTAGGCCGCATTTGATAGCTTCCGAAAAAAGTTGAAATTTTTTTTGTCACTTTTTTTCGCTCATTGCACCTCATGCACGCTAGTTAGCCCATTTCTATGAATTTCGGCGAAAAGCGAGACGCGTAATTTTTTCGAATGCCGTCATATGAAAGGTATATTCGCGCACATTTTAGCGCCAAATTCATAGCATGCGAAAAATTATGTACATTTCTTTTTGGTACAATTTTTTGTAACATCACAGCAGCTAGCCACGCACGTCAGGATAATGGTAATGAAGGCGTCTAGCTTCATTCTTTTTCAGCTCCCAGGCTATCCTATACCTAAACGTCAAGGCATCCTTCCTAGTCCACGAGGAGTGTTTGAGCACTTCCGAGCGAGCAATGTAGTCCATGTACTTGAGGACGTAAATCCCGCAATCGTGACCGTTATATTGCTTTGGTCGGTCCTTTATCATCACGACCGTCCAAGGGTCACCCTGTGGCCGTCCGCATGCTAGCGAGAGGACAGTAGTCTGCATCCAACAATAAAAACGAGAATCAAGCCTATGAGACAAGAACAATATACTATGAGCCAAGGTCAAAAAATAAATACTAACCACTAAAGTGATGTACTCGTTGTACATCTGTGCCAGCAGCTGTCCAGGCTCGTCCTCCCTTAGGCTATCGTATATGTGAACCGTTCTGAACGCTGGATGGAGAACTAATAGGAACCAGTGGTTTGCATGATGACAGGGTATCATGATAAGGTTCGCATCAGCAGCGGGACATTGATAGTCTGCGTTCATCATGCCTAACACGTTTCGACCTGGTTTCCACTTACTCCTGCCGCCCCCTCGCCTCCATTCTGTGAATTCTCTCACCGTTAATTCCACAAAATGAGTGGGATACATGTTAAGCTTCAAATATTCAGAACGGTTAAAACGTTGCTCTCTAATCCGGAGCAGTTCTATGTAAGCGTTCATGACAAAATTTGAAAGATCTGTCTCCGGCGCCAACGTTCTGATATCCTCATGACCTAGGAATGTCGCAAGGGGAAAGTCTGCTGAATTGACAGGCTCATGCCCGAAGTAGTGCCGGTCGATCCAAGCCATCTTGTCCGACCTCAATGGCTTCGTCGCTTGTCCTTTGTCCGACCGAAAGCTTGGGCGCGAGGCCTGGATTCCTACTTGGGGAACCTGACTCTGGCACTGAGAGTCGTATGCGTCAGGAGGCAAGCGACTATACGGCTCCCACACCTGACTCTGGGGCTGATAGTCGTACGCGTCAGGAGGAGGGCGACCAGACGGCTCCCACACCTGACTCTGGGGCTGATAGTTGTACGCGTCAGGAAGAGGGCGACCAGACGACTCCCACACCTGACTCTGGGGCTGATAGTCGTACGCTTCAGGACGAGGGCGACTAGACGGCTCCCCTTCGTAACCCCGGTACGCAAGACTAAAGTTTTGAACTTCAGTCTTGTACTTCTCAATGGACCTCTTGAGATTGTCAGGAGCCTGCGCGACAAACCAGTCAAACGACTCCAGCTGCTTGAACACCTCAATGCCCTGGTCAACCTAAAAAACATGCATAGAAAATATGGCTAATCATATTTGACAAATGGTCGATAAGGTGCGCAAATAAATTATCAAACAACACTAGCATGACTTACAATGGCCAATGCCCAGAACTGGTCATAGACCTCACGTGGCGCGTACGATGTCTTCTTCACCTGGGAAGGGCGATTCACCCTCGTGCGCGTCACCCTGAGAAACCACTGTAAGTATTCCTCAGTACTAATGCCGTCGTGCTTCAGCGATACAAGGCTATCATACGTTTCCTGCCAGGTATTCCACTGGTGCACCTCGTCACCCAACAAAATCAAGGCATCAGCCACCTCGAAGTTCGGCCCTCGACCACCCCTGTATGGCCGCATGTCTACAGCGGGTTTTGGTATCCCTTGTGGACAGCCAGCTTGCTTCATAGCTCGATCGGGCATCTGAAACTCACATTCTTCGAAGTGAATGAGCGGCACCCGAACCAAACCTGCCAGCACGTACGACACCGGAAGTTGCCAACACCACTCATCCAACAGATGCATCACCTTGCCATATGGCTGCCACGTCACCTGGGATGCATCTAGTATCTCTAGTTCCCCCCGATAGAACTTTAGATGGTGGTGAGGGTCTACCCGTCTCCTCCTCCGGTTGGTCGTAGGCCCCCAGGCCCACACCCTAGGCCACGTCTCATCGGAATCTACCAACGGTTGTGGACGACCCATGGGTAGCCTCTCGTAAGACCAAACCTGTGAATGCAAACATTATATGGAATTAGTAATTAATCCCGAATATATTGACTAAGGATCCTACCAAGAAAATAAATGCTCATACCTGTAATAGAGTCAGGCAGGCGGCAATGGACTTGGCACCGTTTCTCGTAGCCTTATGCAGTGCTCGATATAGGTGCGCAAGGACAGCTGAACCCCACGAATAGGAGTATACCTCCTCAAGATCCTCCAAGAACACCATATACTTCGGATGCACCGTGTTTTTCGAATGCGTCGGAAGTAATATAGCTCCAATAATATACAGAAGGAATGCCTTCGTATACGTCACGAAATCTTGAGGAGTGTATTCATCCGGTAGCACGCCGTACTGCTCTCTCAGCCATTTAAGCTTGACGCCGTTTGTTGTAAGCGCTGCCCTTGGAATTCCCGGAAAATACTGCATAGCCATATTCGCTATGGATGCAGACGGCACGTTCAAAGTAACGGGTCTGCCGTGACATGGGATTCCAAGTATAAATCCGACGTCCTCTAACGTAACAGTCATTTCACCAAACCGGAAGTGAAATGAGTTCGTCTCGCTCCTCCATCGTTCAACTAGAGCGGATATAAGGCAATCGTCGTGTCGAGACCATTTCCCGGGATCGGTGAACAGGGTTAAATTTTGACGGTGTAATAGCTGTATTTGTTCCTCGTTTAGTACCCACTCTTCAAGGTGCCTTGTGCTTTGAATTGTTTCCAAAACACCCCTATCGACACCGTCAAATACGTGCCTCGCGACGTGGTCATCGTCATCGTATAGGATTGATGTATCATGAGGTCCAGAGCTGAAATTCATACCTTTAAGAACAAAATATAATTATAAACCAACTTAGCGTCCATAATATCCATAATATTTACATTCCAAAACTA
>JAVXUP010004812.1:0-25838 GCA_033070095.1 Escallonia herrerae | reverse complement strand
AGCGTATTTGGTCTTAGCCTCTGCCAAGCAGACGAGCGCACAGACCCATGCCTCTACTCTAGTGGAGTAGACGAGCGCACAGACCCATGCCTCTGGTCTAGCTGAGTAGACGAGCGTATTTGGTCTTAGCCTCTACCGAGCAAACGAGCGCACAAACCCATGCCTCTGCTCTAGCTGAGTAGACGAGTGTCTTTAGTCTTAGCCTCTGCCGAGCAGATGAGCGCACAGACCCATGCCTCTGCTCTAGCTGAGTAGACGAGCGCATTTGGTCTTAGCCTCTGCCAAGCAGACGAGTGCACAGACTCATGCCTCTGCTCTAGTTGAGTAGACGAGCGTCTTTAGTCTTAGCCTCTGCCGAGCAGACGAGGGCAAGACCCATTCCTTTGCTCTAGTCGAGTAGACGAGTGCATTTGGTCTTAGCCTCTGCTGAGTAGACGAGCGCCTTTGGTCTCAGCCTCTGCCAAGCAGACGAGCACACAGACTCGTGCATATGCTTTAACTGAGTAGACGAGCATATTTGGTCTTAGCCTCTGCCAAGCAGACGAGCGTACAGACCCATGCCTCTACTTTAGTCGAGTAGACAAGCTCTTTTGGTCTTAGCCTCTGCTGAGTAGACGAGCGCACAAACCTATGCCTCTGCTCTAGCTGAGTAGACGAGCGCATTTGGTCTTAGCCTCTACCGAGCAGACGAGCGCGCAGACCCATGCCTCTGCTCTAGTTGAGTAGATGAGCGTATTTGGTCTTAGCCTCAGCCAAGCAGACGAGCGCACAGACCCATGCCTCTACTCCCTCAGCTGAGTAGACGAGCTCTATTTGAGGTCTAAGCCTCTGCTAGCAAAGCCGAGTAGATGAGCACATTAAAACCTTTTGCCTCTACTCCCCCAACTGAGTAGACGAGCTCCATTTGAGGTCTAAGCCTCTGCTCGCAAAGCCGAGCAGATGAGCACATTAGATCCTTTTGCCTCTACTCGCCCAACCGAGTAGGTAAACTCCATTCGAGGTCTAAGCCTCTGCTGGCAAAGCCGAGCAGACGAGCACATTAGACCCCTCTGACTATACTCGCCCAACCGAGTATACAAGCTCCCTCCCAGGTTAGTCCTCTGTGCTCGCGAATCTGAATAGATGAGCACCTTTAAAGCCTCTCAATCTCTCTGCTGGCAAGGCCGAGCAGACGAGCACATTAGAGCCTTTCAATCTCTCTACTCGCCAAGCCGAGCACGCAAGCACCTTTAGAGCCTCTAAGCCTCTGCTCGCCAGGCTGAGCACATTAAATCCTTTCAATCTCTCTACTCGCTAAGTCGAGCAAGCGAGCACCTTTAGAGCCTCTAAGCCTCTGCTCGCCAAGCCGAGCACATTAAAGCCTCTCAATCTCTTTACTCGCCAAGCCGATTAGACGAGCATCTTTAAAGCCTCTAAGCCTCTGCTCGCCAGGCCGAGCAGACGAGCGACTTTAGAACCTCTAAGCCTCTGCTCGCTAGGCTAAGCAGACGAGCATATTAGAGTCATCTCGCCAAGCCGAGCAAATGAGCGCCTTCGGAGTCTCCTAAGCCTCTGTTCGCTAAGTTGAGGCGACTAGCACATTAGTCTGTCTCTCTACTCGCGCAGCATAGCAGATGAGCTCCTTTAAGACTCTACTCGACCAGCTGAGCAGATGACTACATCCATGCTCTCTACTCAGCCAGCTGAGTAGACGAGCACGTTTAAGGCCTTTACTCTGCCAATCGAGTAGGCGAGCCCTTTTAAGCCTGTATTCGGCAGGACGGGTAGACAAGCCCGCCTTTGCCAAACCAAAAGTTTCTGCACTTTACCAATGAGTGAGAGATATCACTTTTGGTTTAAATTCCTAACATGGAGCATCCCTTAATAAAGTCTAAAATTCGATGCTAAGTCAATTATCCTGCTTCCACATTCTTTCTCAGAAAGAACATGGAATGGGGGGCCAAATGATATGGGTAAAAATATACACCCCGTGAGAGCGACACATGTCGCCACCAGAGAGTTTCAAAACCGCCCCATGACTCTTGGAGAGGTGGGAAGTGGCATTTACCCACTCTCCCATTATGGGTAATAATCACCCATGAATTTTGTTAACTCCCCATAAAAGCTAGAAACTCCCATTAAGGGGGGAGAATTGACCCCTTAATAAATTCCTATAAAATGGAAGGAAAAAGGAAGAAGAAGGTAAGTTTTGACGATCTAAATTATTTTCAATACTCTCTCAAAATTGCTTACTGACTTAAGCATCGGAGACTCTCCGTCAGAGCCCCCTCCGGGGGACCCGGCGCGTCACCGTTTGTTTGTATTGTGCTTTGCAGGTCTGCTTGGATGCTCGTTTGGTCCCAACCGACGCTCGTTTGGTCCCGGCCGACGCTCGTTCGGTCCCGGTCAATTTTTGGCCACAACAATGTGAATTAACACCATGAATCAAATGTCGTGTATTTGTGTTTCGAATGGGGAGTGGACAAACTGCGATCCAATTATAAAGTTAATAGCTTGGTGATCTTTCGTTGGCCAAAGAACACACACAGACACTCGCGCCGACGCCCAACTTTTACCCTGTAAACAGAACACACGCAGATGCGCGCGTGTGCACACACTTACACTGATCCAATTAACCCCACCCCAACCCCCTAGCCCACACACAAAACACGAACCAACCCACCCACCCACAGACACCCACCCAATCAAACACCCCAACCAAAACTTAGTAGTTCAATTATGTGTACTGGCGGCAATGTGTCGATCGTGCTCGATTGCGTCCCCATAGTGCTTTGACTATTGGGTTAAGGACTATGTGAGGTTCCTCGAGGTGGTGCCGTGGACGAAGGAGGAAGAGAAGACGGTGTCACATGCGCGCGCGCGCAAAATCCCCTGCACATACTGTCATACACAAAATTGAGGCTTGGATGGGTATCAAAGGGAGTCGAGGGTGGGTGGCAAGGCATGGGTGGGGTGTCATGAGGTGTGGTGGTCGACTACTGGTGGGCTAGGTGGGCGATGGAGGGAGGAGGAGAAGAAAAAGAAGAGATGAAAAGAAAAGGAGTTAAAAAATCAACCAAAAACTTAAATAATTTAAAAGTGACATATTGACTCTTGACCTTAGGAAATTAACGAGCGAGTAGATGTCTAAAGTTATCATAATGATCCTTTTGGACTTAATTGAAGAATTCAATAGTCACTCTTGCACAAATCAATGTTCAGTGACTAAAATTGAATTTGCCTGTGGTTAACTGAGTAGTTAACTCAAAAGCTTATTGACAAAGCAATCACTAAAGCGAGATTAAGGTTCAGATTTCTCTATGTTTTCACATAGAATACAAGCAACTGCTATTTTCACCGACCCTTGTTTGTTCCTTATATGCTGTTTTGCTTCAGAGAGAACTTAATTTTTAGTTTGTAGCTGCTGAGTAGCCTAAGTTTTGTTTTCTGTCCATATTGAGACAACCCTTTCATCACACTTTTCATCCATGGTTTACACAATCGGTTAGCGTCCATGATCTAATAGCATTTAATGTGTTCTGAGATGCTCAGAGGTCATAAAGCGAATAGCGAAGCCTTATATATGAGGACATCAAACATGGGAAGATTAGCATCCACGTTGCCCGTTTGGCATGGCCATGCTCATTATCTTAGTTGCATGTATTTTATAGGGCCATTTTCAGAAGCACGCATCTCATTGTCTTCCTTGCATGTACTAGTATGTGCAAAAGAAAAGCAACTAGGATCGGGTAGGAAACAATTCATTGCATTTGGACTTTGCAAGGTAGTTCCATTTTAATATTCAAGAACAAGACATTATGAGTTTACTGCATAAATTTATATGTATATAATACACATACATAGATATATTTGATCCACATAATGACTCATTCGAGAATTGAATCAAATAGGTCCTTTTAACTCCGGTAGAATAACGCCATGATAAGGCGTAAGCCATCGGTCCAAATCCAATAAGGGAGACTGGCCTTTTTCAGACAACTCCACTTGTAATTTCCATATTTGAGGAGAAAATAGAGATATTTTTAATAGTAATTAAAAAAAACCAACTTAATAATTCGTTATCATCCTACTAGGTTATAGTCGTTGTCGTCTTACTGAGTTTTAGTACAATAGTTATAGTTAGAAAGGTGAGCGCTTGTTCAATCAATTATGAATTATCATGAATGCTGATAAGTTGTCTATTGAATTACCAAATATTCTCATTTTTCTATTATACCAGTAAGATATCTAACTAGAAATCAATAAAACAAAATTTAGGGTCAGTTTGAAATTATTTTCAGTTTTGGTTTTCTATTTCAAAAAAAAACAAAAATCAAAATCAAAATCAGTTTAGTTTAGTTTTTATTTTTTACAAAAACAAATGAATTTTTGATTACACAAATTTTATTTTTTGAGATTTTCTTTTGGGTGTTTGATTACCTATTTTTTATTTTGAGTTTTTTCTTTGGTTGTGGTTGCGGTGGCGGTGACCGACAGTGGCGTTTGGCCGGCGACGGGCAGTGGTGGGGGGGGGGGGGGGGAGAGGGTGGTCGCAAAACAAAAACTAAAACTGAAAACCCAAAACTCCAAAATTGGAGTTTTCAAAATAGTCATGTTTTAAAAAATGGTTTTCAAAGCTGAAGAAAATAAATAAATAAAAATTGTATGCTAAATGCGTTTTTTTTTCTCTAGTTTATAAAACTGGAAAAAAAAAACATAAAACGGAATAATCTTCAAACAGGACCTAAGTGAACTTGACCTATTGAATCATGACTATATCTGCTATTCTGATATTAAAATTCGATAGAGATGCAATTGGAACGGAATAAGTTGAATTCCCCCCAACCCCCAACTAATTTTATGCTCATTTGGATGGACGCTGCAATAATTTATTGATATTTTCAATTTAACTTTCTTATTCCTAGAGTTTTCATAGGATTAAATTGTTATTTTGTTCCTCCACAGACAAACATTTATTCTAATTCGCAATATATGATCCGTTTTCTCTATTTTTGTTGGATTAGAGATCAAAAGGATTTAGATATTCAGATGTATGTTCTTGCTTATCTATCGATCTCTAATTCTATCTTCTTCACCAATCTGATATTATGGTGCCTCTCTATATATTGAAATTTCTTTGTGGTCTAATTCTGTCAAATAATTAATACCGGGAACTTTTAATGTTTGATTGATTACAAAGTTCCTAGAGAATTCATTAGAGGAATATTTCCAAAGAAAATTGTTTATTTTTGCAGATCCCTACTGATTTTTAAGATGAGTCGTGCAGATACATATAATGCAAAAGAATATGTGATTGATTCATATACTGCATCTCTTTCTTCATTTTTAGAAACTTATAGAATTCTTCCGCCAAACCCCAAATCAATCCTTCAAATTGTATCTGATTAAACCTACGTATTATAGACATTCTTTCATTTCCATCCCTAAACATTTTGAGTTTCCCATTCACCGCAAAATTCTCTTATTTGCTCATTCTTCATCGAATTATATATATAGATGCTCAAGCAATGATGAAATTTATATTCTCTTTACTGTTGAAATATGTATGAACGGAGAAATAAATAAAGAGAATATTCTACTTAAATTGGAATTTGCAACAGATACAAATGAAAAAACTTGATAAAACATTCCTAACTCCTGCCACCTAGGCTTACTATTGTTATGGGATTTTGCATAGAATATCAAAATCGATAAAATTCATACCATTATTATGATATTACATAGATTAATCTTTTTGAATACTAGAAAATCTGTATTTGAGCTTTTAGCCGAGATAAAAGACTTAAAAGCAAGAAACAATCTAGAGTCACTCTTTTTAGCACTTAACCCCGGCCCTTTCCCTTCATGTTATGGATTCCGTTGTATCAAAAAATTATTTGCAAAGACTATTTTTACCTCATTTTTAATAGAATGTAGGTGTGTAATTGATTAGGTGAATATGGTGTACCAAGAAATTTGTGCAAGAGATTAACACCAAAAATAGGAGAAAAGGTTCACTGCAACTGACGTGGTATTATCATCTAATCAAATTGTACGAAATTGTGACCTTGGTGATCCATGTCAATAGAGGTGCCATCTCTCGGTCCCCAACACTACCGATCTGCCACCAAATCATTCACCAGTACCACCATTACCACAGCAAGCACTACAGCCTCCAAACTTCATCATATCAGCCACCAACCTTGATTAGCCACCACCACAAACCTCGGTCAGCCACCACAATATCAACAAGCCCGCCATGGCCACGTCCACAACCACCACAAGTTGGCCCACCAGCCTACCCAAAAGAAACTGCTCTCTCGTTAGAAACTGGCCTACCCATACTCGACAAACAGATGCCACCTTGAAGACCAGCAAAACCCTACCAAAAGGAAAGCACCAAAAAAGCTTCAGCAGAAGTGCTTAAATTCGAGCTTAACTACCAAATGCCACACCTCTATGGTTTATTCGAAGTTTTGTCAAATCATAAATGATAAGTTCATGTACCAAAGTTACTTGGCTATACGTGCTTATGTACCGTAACACATCAAAATAGGTAACCTGTTGCAGTAGTGTAGTGGTAAATCAGAGCATAGACTTTCCCTTCCAAAGTCATCAAAGATTTTGCCACGCTGTGTCCTGCAGTGCGACTAGGGTTGTCTCAAGCATGTCAAGACCAGCCTGGTTCCCAAAGGTGAAAACTGGCTCCCAAAGGTGAAAACTGGCAAAGCCTGCAAAAATTGCAAGCTCAATTTAAGGAACAGCAGGTGTTACGAGAAGTATGATGACGAAGTACTAGGATAATTATGCATGCTGTCCTGCGCACATCTCAATGTTCACAAGTATAGTATTCACACCCTAAAACATGAAGTTTATACACATGTGCTGAAGGAGTCGTCTTTTAATTCTAAGGGAGAAGAAATTGCGTATATGTCAAGGCCCTTACAGGTTCAACTACTAGTTGCGTGTTAGGAATTAGGATACAGCTTACTTCAAATTCCGAGTGTTTTTTCGGTCTCGCTAATATTTCGAACCGCATATATACGCGTAATATGTTGTTTACCAACCTTGTGCTAGGCCCTCCTTTCTAGCTAGGGAAAGAGAAAATCTTCCTCTTCTCTTCTTTCCTTTATACCACTTGATCTTGAGGTGTCATGATGCACTTAAATGACACCCAAATCAACTGTTCGCTGACCAAGACTATGATGCTTACAAGCATCCTTATTAGCCAATGGAGCTTCGTTCTCACCAGTTAAGGTGATGAAGAGGGACAAGAAGCTACATACCAACTTGGGTTCTTAGCTAGTTGCATACTTTGTCCAAGAAAATTTTCTAAGGACAATGCTACCTGGAAAGTTTTGGATAGCATTCTTCAATCTCGGATCTGATTTATAAAGAATTGACAAGCAAATGCGTCATAAACAGCATATTTAAAAATGAATCCTCCGGTTGGCGTCTCCCAGAGCATTCAGCCAAATAACAAAGTAGCTAGCTAACCTGTAAAAGCATCGATCCTTTTGCACATAAAGCGGCTTGCTAACAGAGGGAAGTCCATTTGAAATGGAAAGATTTAATTAAGCCCGTAAGCTTGTCAGGAGAAGAATTCACCATGATAGCGACATCATCCACGCCATCAGTTCCCATCAAGACCAACCCTCATCAGTATACCCATTCAGAGCCTCGTTCAAAACCCCTGCCGCAAAAGTCTTATCAGATTCTGAGCAACAGTGGACCTGGAAAACACTTGACAGTGAGACGTTCTCAAGTAAGTAGAATATACCAACCTGCTCAACCTCCGGCTAAGTGCTCGTAGAGCTGCAGGTTTTCGATCACAGTTGGTGGCATTCGACTGAGAAACTTCCTGAGCTATCCGTCTCAGTTAGCGTAAAGCCGACATGAAAGATGATCAACATCTTTGAAGTAAACGTATACACACCCACCCACACCCACCCACCCACCCTTGTCGCACACTAGCATTTCAAAGAAGAATGAGTGTCTCACGGCCGTTGTCGTCTTCTGAGTAAGCACTGTTGTTGATGATTCAAGAAGAATGGGCCTAACACTTCAGGCACACTCGAATAACTCGATGCCTAGTCTATAAAATAACAATGCCGACCTTTATTGCAGTTAATGGTATAATACATCATGATGGGTACCTAGAGGGAGAAATATATATCTTCACAACACAGTCTGAAAACTTTACCTCCAAGCTCATATGATCAAAACGATTGAACCACCTTCTTCACAAGGTCTATAACCAGTAACCACCAGGCAGCATATCACTTCGAACAAAATTCTGCACTGCAGGCATGCTTGAACATTCTGAGTAGTAGTGCGGACACAAGTCAATTGGGGACACAAACTATAAGATTTTGTGGACCATGAAGCTTCCTTTATGAATTGTCCTTGTTTGGATCTAATGTGAGTGCTCATGAATGTGGAAGTTAAAGAGAGAAATATCCTTCAATTAAGAAATTACAAGGACTAGGACATATACATGTCATTTGTGGCTTATGGCTAAGAAACAAAAAATAACTAACGGAATATAAAGAGACAACACCAACCACAAAATGAGGCTAAACATTGTGGTTTAATAAAATTACTTACCTTGACTAGGAAAAAGAAAATCACAAAAAAGATGAGAACGGGTAACACGGTACAAAAGGTGAGACTATCTTACGCAATATATGTTGTTGTTTACACATTGTTCTTAAGTTTAGTACTAACAACAAATAAAATGAATTTAGTTTTAACAATGAATAAATTAAAAAAAAAAAAACCATGCACGGGTAATTGCATCACCTATTACAAAAGTTGTTAAGCAATGGTTTAGCTATTTTCCATGTGATTATGTTGGTGATAGATTGTTATGATCATGTGTTTGTACGTATGGTAGTTTGTAAGTGAAGTTCAAGACCCAAATGGTCTTGTTCTTTGTCCCACGTTAGAGAAAAAATAAACTCTCTCTTACCTTATAAGCAAGCACATGTTACTTTCAATTAAATTATTTTGAGATGTTGGAGGGAAGATTGAGAATTGTTATTGTGCAGGCGTGCAGTGCAACGTTTGCATGTGTCACATTTAGTTTCAGTGACAATTTTGGTGAGTTTGAAAATTTTTGAAAAAACACTAGAATTAACAGTTATTTCTGAAGTGGTGCATTTAATAGTTGTGTCTCTTCGTGAAACGGTGGCTATTTATTAGTCTATAAATTACGTTCTGAACTTTAGATTTTTCATCTTCTCTTTCTCAGTTACATACATAATTTCAAAGAGCAATTCTGAAACAAATATTCATAGTTGTCATCTGCAGATTATTGCTTTGAATAATCTTATAGGTGATTTGCCATAATCTAATAGCAAATTTGAAAGGAGTGGGGGGTAAATATAGCCTTAAAGACGGTATTTTTAGACGCGTCTCATGCCATAAAGTTTTATTTGTTTTCTTCCATTATGCACTTTTACTCCGACAGATTACACCAAGGTGCTTGTGTTTCACATGTAGGCATGATGTGATCATATATAATATATATATTTTTTTAGCCATATGTTTTAGAGAGGGATTACACAAAGTCACTTTTGTTCTGCTTCTGCTAACACTGTCTATAACCACAATACTTCACGTTATCACGTGAGACAATAACTGAGTAAGAGGTTTTAAGTGATCCCTCGTGGTCGCTTTAATGCTGCCTACAATAAGAACCCAACCAACATTTGGTTCGTTCAGAGTGGTTCATCGGATTGCGAATGTGGGACTAATGACCCCTCAACCTTATAAGGGATAAAATAATATTGGGCGATAAAAGAGTTTCTTCATGGAGCTACTACAAATTACTTTGGTTTACATCGGAAGAGTTCCGATGAGTAGAGCCCTTTTCAAGTTTCTTAAAGATACCATTTGAGTGATGTATTGACATTATAGTCACTGTTAATTTTTTTCTTTTGCTTTGGTCTGAACAATAATTTATATGTGACTCGTTGATACGAGGGTTCGAATTAGAAATCTTGAGGGTTATCCCGCAAGGTCCTTGCCACTTCTCCAACCCCATGGAGTTAAATTGTTGTTATTTGGAGATTGTTTGATGCCTATAATTAGTGAAGGAGATGGATTTATTCTCCATTTGAACCTTCCAAAACTTGAGGGAAAAATAGATTACTAAATTCCTTGAGTTTAGGGACAAATAACAGCTCGTATTTGTAGTACTTTGCACCTAACTTAATTGGTCTCTTTATTTACCTTCCAATTCTTTTGAATTTGATATATATAATCAAGAGTCCTAAGGAAAAAAAATACTAAAACAAATAGGATTCTTGATTATATATATCAAATTCAAAAGAGTTGGATTCTAAATAAAGAGACCAATTAATTTAGGGGATTACTACATGCAAAGTTGAAACTTATGTGTCAAAAGGAGAAGGTTCTTAAAAAGTCCTACGTGGCGTAAATATAGAGTTCTAAAAATCTCACGTGTCGCGATTCTAAGCGAAAGTTTCAGATTTATATATATATATAGATATAGATTTAACTCTTTCTTATAATTTATTATTAAAAAATTCGTAGGTCTACTTTACCCTATATTTATAAACTTTAAAAAAGTAATAAACTAATTTTACACCTTCTAAAACTCTACTTAATCAATATACTTATATATTAGGCCTTAATTTTGCTTATTAAAAGCTCAAAAGTACTTTAAAATAACAATAGAAAATCTCAAAAATATAAAGTACGAAAATATACCCTATTTAATAATTCTTTTTGTAATTTTACAAAGTTCTATTTTAATCTATTATACAAATGTAGGCATAATCAATTAATTCGTAATTATGTTAACTTCATTTACGTGTAAAACTTTTTATACAAGACTATGTCTTTTTTACAATACATCAGACATCAACTTAAAAATTAGGTATTGCAACTATAACAAAATGTACCAGTTCTCTTTAAAATAAAGTTTTTACACGCCTACTTCTTAAGTTTTTACAATGTTTTTTACTAAACATTTTGTGGGTCTATTTGGCTGAAGTTTTGTTAACCTTAACTACAAAATTGGAATTTTAATTTTACGTATTTTAAATCTCTATCTAATCAATATATATATATATATATATATATATATATATATATATATATATATATATATATATATTAGGCCTTAAATTTTGACTAATAAAACCTTAAAAGTACTTAAATATAACAAAATCAAATATGACAAATGTATACATAAGAAACATTAACTATTTTTTCTCTTTACGGAACATATAAAACTTAAAATTATTTTTGATATATCAAGATAAGAGGATAGTTAAAAAATTAGTTTTAATTATATAACCTCAAACTCTTTTATAAGTCACATTTTCTAATAGACGCAAAAAAATAATAAAAAACCTAATATGACTAAATTTTCAAAAGTACTTTAAGATATAAAAATTGCAAGCTATTCTACAAATTAATTTTTAACTAAGTAACCTCACATTCTAAAGGTTAATCTCATCAACTAATTAAGTTATTAGGATTTAATTTGATTACTCAAGCTTAAATAAATTTTAAATTCAAAAAATGTTTCCAATAGTATGTGAAATAAAAACCTAAACCAATATAGCTCATAAGCCTAAAATTATAATCATTTAAGCATATTATCTAATATAAAATCAATTAACCATTTACAGTCTATTTGACGATAAGCATAATCATCATTCTATGATTATTTATCTCAATCTTTTGCAAACTTTGTATCAACTACGACACTTTTATGATAAATTTAATTAACTAATAACTATAAAATGTACATATTAAGCCTTAAATTTCACTTTCAACATCTCAAAAAAAAATTAAAATAACACCACAAAATATCACCAAGGTAAATTATGAAAATCATATGTGAAATTTTAATATTAATACTTCATAAGATAAAAGATTTCCTCATTTTTAATCGTTTGACCTCAATATTGCAAGTGTTACATGGGTAAGAATAATCTTCACTTTATAACTGTTTAACCTCAATCATATGCTAAATTTTTGTAAAACACTCTAAAAATTTTATATTGAATTAAGATAATCATTAGTACTACTTTGTACGCATATGTTTAAATTGATTGTCTTAGAAAGTCTTAAAAAATACATCAAATCGAATGGTCAAAAAAATAATCAAACATGACCTTGAAAAAAACAATTACACACAGATATTGCTAATACATGATGCTATATAATCTCTTTTTATAGGGTGTTTATTTGAAAGTAAGTGAAATAGATCCACGCGCTTTATTTTCTATTACAAAGTTTCATGGCATGTTATAGTAAGTTATTTAAGTCTACCCAGATATTTACTAAATAATAATTTGTGTCATTTTTACCTTTGTTTATGAGTTTTAATACAAATGACTCTCAATTGTATTCAATTTAATAATAGTCATCAACTATATTAGAATCATCCATAAAATGAAAATGTTGATCAATGATGTGAACTGTAAAATGGAAAAGAAGAAAATACCTACATTTACTTAGATAGAATATTGATAAAAAGTTCATTCAACAATTAATAAGTATATATATATATATATATATATATATATATATATATATATATATATATATATATATATATATGTGTGTGTGTGTGTGTGTGTGTGATTTCTTGAATGTGTAAGTTCACTTTTTTTGGTACAAAACTAAAATTTGTACTAACATTACTTTAAAATGGAGTAAAATTATAATTTGATGGGCAATAATTGACTATTTATTGCATGCTTTACTTTTTGAATGCTTTATTTTGTATGTTTTAATATTAATATTATTAATAATTTTGAGTTTATAAAAAAATTGAACGATTATAAAACGATATGCAAATGTCCCTATTAAATTTTACAAATCTAAATTCGAAGCCAGTAAGAATTTTATAAGACATAAAGTTTTTTTTTCTTATTAGTATATGTGTAAGTACGATAAGCTAGGCATGAGCTAAAGTTTTTCTCCATTTGACATTTCTTTTACTCAAATCACATAGTAAAATATTATTTATAGCAATACATGTTACGTAATAATTAAAAGAGGATATAAAGAATTAGAAAATTAGAATGTTCGTGACAACTAAATACATTTTTACTTTTAGAGTAGTTTTAGATACATTGATATAATCTATTAGTATAGTGATGTACCAAAATGAGATACATTTTCAGTATTCTACACAATTTTTATCAATATGATTCTAATCGTATTAAGTAGTGGCTTATTTGATTAGTAAAATTTATATTCATGAGTAATCTCGATAATTATGATTTATTATGTATATATGCATCGATACAGCGAAAGTCATTATATTTGTTATTATTTCAATTTAAAGCATTGTTAATTATATTATAATATACGATTAATAAGAAACAAATTATATTTCAAACCGACCAAATTACGTCTCTTCCCGTGCATTTGCACGGGTCCATTAACTAGTAAGTCACATTCTTCTACTCTTTCGGGAAGTTGATGATTATTAATAGCTATTACGTTGATACCAAAGAAGAATGAGAGATTTGCATCCCACCCTTTCTTTAGTTAGTCTAGCCGAAACGAAGCGACAGGCGTCGCATAGGCTTTTCTTATAATGCGGATATGCTATTTTTGGAGACAATGTATTAGAAATAAGGAAACATAGTTATGGTTGGTAGTTACCTCGCGGGGCTACTTAGCCAGGAATAGTTCGACAAGCAATCTTACAATTGAGCATGGTCAAATCGAGCTAAGACCCAAAATCCAGCGCCACCATTCCATGATCAAAAGGAGCCAGTACCCTGACATCGTACTGCTGGTGTACGTGCATGAGAAACTAAATGCATCTTTAGGTGCAGCCAAGGAACTAAGGTGAGGGACCTTCTCGAGCACAGGATTGTATAGCTCGTATTCGTTCTTTGGCTTTCCCCATGATTCCTAACTGGTGTCCCCCGTGGGATCCCTAGCCGTGTTTCAGTCCCACTATGGGATCAGCTAAGCACTATGGGATCAGGGGGCATACAAGTTAAAAGTGCTATACCTCGATCTAACTAACTCAATACTAATTATGCTGGGCGAAACCCTTCCGCAGCACTGAGTATACCTTGATCTCCGTTACTTTGAGTAAATTAAAAAGGAAAGTGTCAGTAGATTGTAGTTGAGGACTAGCTTTCATTTTGATAGAACCAGGGCGTATTCGTTCTCATTTCTAAAAATTCTCCACTTCACGCCTTACCCTGGACGTCACACGAGATCACTTCATGGGTAGTATCGGCATTTTCAAAATATGAAATTATCATGTCAGCCAAAGTCGTTAGTTAGGGTCACAACAACCTAAAAGTTTAGCCAATCTAATACAAATGTTTCACGAGTTGGATACAAGTATCCACTAAAAACATTCTTTGGCTGAAATTTCATCCTAGACTTCAGGAGTTTAGTGACACTTTTGAGCCACACGCGATGCCTCTAGATCAAGCAGGAAAAAAAAAAGGGAAATAAGTTGTGTGGATGTATGTTTTGTTATCGTGTTCACCAGTAATAACAATTGCAGCGCTTGCAACGCAGGAAAAAGGAAAAGCAAATTAATATTATCTTTTAAAAATTTCTAGAATCCGCCATATAGTGTGAAGCAAAGGATGACATTATTGTGAACTGTAGGTGTAGGAATGCAGTTTTGCTAGGAGTGTCAACTGCCAGAAGGAAAATCTATTCTATCTCCTTACTTCTGTCTACTCTTTTGTGCTTTTCTTTTTTCTCTTTCTTTTTTTTTACCTTTCGATGTTTATGTTTTGATGTCATATATCGTCATTTTTTAGATAAAAAAAATTATGTGAAACTTTAGGTAATATAAGGTTACAATGACTAGGATACAAGTGGTTTGATAAGATTAATTTGAAACATATTGTAACCGGATTGGAACTTTGAACAAGTGAAAAAAATATTAGAATGAAATAACTGCAACAATGTCCATCTAGAGTTAAAAAATGCATCCATCAAGTTCATGATCCCAAGTTAGAAAGAACATCATATTCCACCTAACACAAAACTAAATCCTGTTGTAACAGCTACTCCAAAAAAATATTCTTAAGTCAGTCTATGAAGGAAATAAACCAACTACTTTCACCCTCATCTGCATCCTCCCCGGGCTTCTCCTCGTAGTCGTCCTCACCCCTCTTCACTGGCATCCTGTTATCACCACCACCCCTCGGGAACAATTTCCTCCCTTCTAGCTTTGCCTCGAGCTCTAACAACCGGTTATGAAGCCTAACGAGGACAACCAGCATTTTTTTTAACTTGTCCTTATTTTTTAGGTCTTCAGCCAGGGAAAATTTGTCTTGAATTGACTCTAGAGTGGCCCACCATCCATCTGCTTGCAAGAACTTCAACATAGTAACCACCTTCATCACCAACTCTCGGCCGCCTTCCAACAGCACAAGCTCTGTAAGCTTGGTCATCAAATCATCAAGCCCAAACTTGTCCTACATCTTCTTTATTTGACCAATTGTCTCTGCCTTTTTTTGTTCTTCGGCCGGAGAACTTGTATGTGGACATGCTGAGCCTGACACAAGCTACGCCCTTTGGAACACTAACTAAAGAGCAAAGTTCATATTTCATCGTCTTGATCTTGGAGAGCAATCTACCATCATCTATCAACCTTGCTAATTCCAACTGAAATGCCGCACTATAGGCATTTTGCTGCATTTAATCAATCAGAAGTACCTAAGCTGGTCAAAAAATAAGTAAACAATGTAGTATTTCTTCTCAAAACAGATAAAAAAGGAAGAAAAGTTGTAAAGCAAACAGAAAGCGCTCTTACATATGCATAAGGTCATACCTAGACAATTTACATTCTCGAACCCTCCTTAATTTTTCTACACAGAGTGTTTTGCGATACATAAACTGTCATTATGAATAGCAAAGATTTTCCAAAACTGAACGTGATACATTAATGAAGGACCAAAACGCCTAATTTTTCGATCATTTCATCTCCCCTTTTGCAAGAGATTACATCATCATACAAGAGATATGTTTCATCATAGCTAATTGTGCATCTTAAAAGAAGCACAACTCTTTGACTTTCTTCCACGCACTACGGTCTTAATAAGATCTCAAATAAATCAAGTAAATCCTCCAAGCAATTTCACATACCTGGTGGGTACGAAAGCTAGTAATATGGCATCAAACTTGAAAGCAAGTTACAGATTTCACACTTTAATTAGAGACTCCAGCTCCACATATTAATTAAGTTCGAGCCACCTAGTACTTCATTGCATCAAGCAGATCAGTTAAACCCTCGGAAGCACTGATACCTTATATGGGACGAGGTATGGTGTCTGATACCTACCGACACCCCCAACACCTTTGGACAGTTGTCGAACACCTCTTAGCGGTGTCAGAATATTTTTTAATTTCAAAATACCACCTATCACGGCACTAAAGATTTTTCGAAGTCAACCATGCAGCACTTAGCTAAATCAAGCTCCTACTTGCACTCTAAGTCAGTCTATCCCTCGGGTTGGGCAATGTTAAAAGTACATGAATAAAGAAAAACGAGAGTTTGGGAGAATGATATTCACTATCTTGGTTGAAGAATGCTACAATGATTGGATCACTCTATGCCTTAGCCAAGTGAGGCCTTAACTATTTATAATACTCTAGCTTCTCAACGGACGTTGGAGATACATTTGATCCTCTAGTTTACATTCCGTCTCTAGAATTGTATACAATAGTATCTAGTTATTTATAAGTTTCTCTACGTTTCTAGAGTTCTCCTATAAGTCTTTAGAATTATCTCTTATATACAAGAAGCATGTGTAGAAAGTTAATGAACATTTTGGAGACCCCATCCTAAGGGTAGCAATTGTGACCCAAACCCATCCATTTAATAATTGGGTCTTAAATGGGTCACTTATATTAAACCTAATAACTCACGAGTTTAAGTGGGTTCTAAATGAGTGCCCATTTAACCATATAAATCTCAAATATATTGCACGAAGGTGTAATAAACTCTGTCTCCCCCTAACGCCCCCTCCCTCGCTAAACTTCAACTTTTAGAGTTCAGACGGACGATTAAATTCCTTTCACCTACCATTCATAAAAGGTTTGATTCGCACACCATTAAACCATCTCGATCTTCACAGTGTTCGAAATGAAAGAGGCAATGGTTCTCGAATATGATCAAACCTACTCGTGCGTGTGTGTGCATGAGTAAGGGGGTGTGTGTATGTGGTGGGTGAGGGTTTGTGTGGGTTGTGTTTTGTGTGTGTGTGTGTGCGCGCGTGCGTGCGTGCGAGCGCGAGGGGGTTTTGTGTGTGTTATGGGTAGGTGGGTGTGGCTGTGACAGTGGGGGGTAGAGGGTGAAGCTGTGTGTGTGTGAGAGAGAGAGAGACTGTGTGTGTGTGTGTGAGAGAGAGAGAGACTGTGTGCGCGCGCGCGCTGAATTAAAGAAGGGGGAGAGAGAGAAGATTCCACACAGACTGTATAATAACATTTTTAGGGAAAATTACGTAAACCACCCTTGTGGTTTAGGCCTTTTGTAACAAGACACCTACCGTTACAAAAGTTGCAAATGACCGTCTGAAGTAGCAAAAGTGTTGTAACTGATGATTTCTGTAACAGAATAGTTAAACTTCCTAAATTGCCCCTCTATATAACCCCTAATTTTAGATCTAGGGACTTTTAATTTTAATTTTTTTTGAATGATGCCCATCGCCGGATCTACCCGTCCCAGTCTTGGTCGCCGGCCGTTCTATGGTCATTTTGCCTGCACCTCAGCCTTCGCCGGTGATCTGCGCTCCCTCTCTTTCCCCCTCCCTCCTCCCGCCATTAACCCTATCCAACTGCTCCACCGATTGACCGCCATAAACCCTAGCCAATTGTGTCGCCACCAGCCTGATTCAACAACCAAAACCCTAGCCTATCTGAAACCAGGACCATTCGGGGGGGGGGGGGACCCTATAACTGCAATTACGATTTCGATCAAGCCCCGTTAGGCTCACCACTAGCCCTATCCACCCACCATGACTAGTGTCGCTGCCCGCTAGCCCCGCCATCAACCCCATACTTGCTCTGGCACCACCATCTCGATCCATCATCCTCTTCCAGTTGCCTCACCTGTTTGCTTGCGCCGGCCCTAATTATGGGGTGGGCTTGTGCCAATGAAGGGCCTCAATCGCGGGGGAGAAATGGATCGATGTGGCGATGCAGATCGAGTTCACGGTGGGGATGTGTATCGATTTTGCTGTGGGGTTCATGGTGGGGGGGGAAATGGACCTAGCAGCAGTGAGGAAGGGTTCATGGCGGTGGTGGTGCAGTGGGTGGTGGCAGATATGGGCTGTGTATGGGGCGTGGTGAAGGTTAGATTAGAGAGAAATTGAGATTTGAATAGGAGTAAAAAAAGAAAATGAGGGTATTTTCGTCTTTTTAAGGTATCAAAATATATTAAAACGCATTTTTCAAGAGCGTGACGAACACGCTCCGTTAATTTAGACGATTTGTCTAACAGTTGCAGCACTTTTGCTACTTCAGGCTGTCATTTGCAACTTTTATAAAGACATGGGTCTTTTTGCAACTGACCCAAACCACGAGGGTGATTTCTGCAATTTTCCCTTTTTTTTAAAGATGGTCTTGTCCCTGAATTTTTTTAACACCATCTAGTTACTGTTTACGGCAGGACTGATTTGGCTCAGTTTTTGAAACTTAGGTACTAATTGACACATTTGAAACGTTGGGTACTTAAATTGTACTGGGTGGTACTTTAGAGTACAGTTTTGGCATTAGCCCCTAATTTAAACAATCTCTTACGATTTTACCCAACCCTCCATGTATAATGGTTGCTAAAAGCAATAATAGCAACGACTCAGCTTTATCAGTGAATTAATTTGGAATGACACATAAATAGGTAAAAAGAAAAAGAAGAAGAATTCCATTCTCCTAAATGTTTTAGAACTTCTAAGTCAAACCAACTCTGAAGCTTGTATTATAACGAAATGGTGTCATCGCTTAGACGAAATTTTGAAATTACTAGTAGAATGCACATGAACTTTAAAGTGTGACAGAATGAGATCGTATATTGCTTAGAAAAGTTATAATCTCAAGTTCTCTCAAACCAATCACAATTAGCTTTACGTAGTTGAAGTATACCTGTTAGATTTAATTAAAGTCCAAAGTTCAATTTCCAAACTCCAAAGTAAGAGTAGAAAATCTTCTTTTTATTAGCAAGCAAGAACTTTGCTTTATAAATCAAATATTTCAAAATAGTTGGGGATTTCTCACTATTGATGGAAAATAACATACTGCTGAGATTGCATAGCACTACAATTGGAACTTAGTGCCAATGATGTTTTTACGTGAAAATTTTGCAATACGTGAAAATTTTGCAACTGTTAATAGCTCGTAAATTCAATTCCTCTCTTTAGTGGCCAAAAACTGTCACCCTTTTGTAGTTCAAAGGAACATATGATAATATGACTTGACAATCAGAGTGTCTTGCTCAAAATTGTGATGTTATCAACAACAAGAGTACGTACATGCGAGTTGCGTGTAAACATCCATCTTTTGTTTAAAACACAAGTGTGTGCATTGACCTTTACAAGACTAAGGCTAAAAGAAACCCGTGCGTGGATGAGAAGCTATAACCCGCTTCCATCATGTTTGTAATTTTGATAATTAGAGGACACTCAAATATCCAGCTATATTAGAAGCATCTGTTTATGCACCATAAATGTTAGTCGTCTACTCCGGTTAGTTGAGTTTAATCCAGGTTAAGGTGTAGATAGGATATGAAGACATTGACTTGATTTGGAGAGTATTTGGTGTACATTCATGAAATATGGATTATCCCATGTATTTTAGGGGTCTTTTTTTTTTTTTTTAATCTGAATTTGGGTGTTATCCTCTTTCTTTTGATTTAAAGTCGCATCAGACAATCGACCGGTTTTCGAATTTATTGGCCGGTAAGCTTTTAGAAGCCAATTGGTAAGCTTTTAAACTGTCCAGCAAAGATTTTAAAACTGTAAAACCAGCCAGTAAGGGGCAGTTTTGGACTGTTTACCTTAATTTGGTTGTTTTATTGTGGAAAGGATATGCAGGACCAAGGTCTTTTATATTATTTTCACTGCTCCTGACCTCTATAAAAATAAAAATAAAAACATTTTGGCAACTAGAAAATGGGGAGGAACTTTGAAGAAAAATTAGAGGCAAAAGTCTGCAAAAAGTTGCTGTGAGAAAGAGAGAGATCATTATCCTGTCATTCCCTAATCATTTATATATGTATCGTGGAGCCATCCCAATATATTATTGGGCGTTTGAAACAACGCTAATCAAAAGGTTTCTAACAATCACTTTTTATATTCTATAACTTATTTCTTCTTTTAGTACCTATGGTTTATGATTTAGTCCAGGAATCTTAAACTCATTTCTCCATCCCCACAACTACATTTCAATCTAGAAAAGGTAAAAAAAAAATAGAATCATAATAGAGATAGGATTATATTTTAAGTAGAATTATAAAATGACTAGAAGTGTTAGCCAACTAAAGTTCTAAACATGCTCAGCTAGAAGAAATAGAGTTAATTTAGGTCTCCAGGAAGAAAGGCCAAAATCTAGGTTGCTTCCCCTAGGTCTGGTCAGAAGTATATGGTTTTGTTCCCCGTTAGCCCAACCAGGTACATAGGCTATTGGACCTCCGACTTTAGTCTCACTATCCTTTAGACATAAAAATCAAGAATCACCAACAACAGAGTAGAGACCAATTAGGTTACGACGGATGCCTAACACCTTCACGTTACATAACTTAGTTCCCAAACCAAAATTCTATTTTCCTGTGACTAGAGGTTTTGATTGGGAATTTAGAGTCAGTTTTCTTACTTTTATTCATGTTAATAGTTAATAAGCCTTACAATAAGATGGCGACTCGAGTTAGACCTTCCCGAGTAAATTTTTTTGGAGGCGGTTCGGTACAACAGGGGTGGACCTACGTGGTGACAAGGGGGGCTGAAGCACCCCCTAAACTTTTGAAAAAAAATTATTTTTTTTAGAATCGCACTGAGACCCCGTTCCCGAGATCCCTTTCCTCGAGAGGCAGTTCTCCAATACCCCGTTCCCCAAGACCCACACTCGGCAATCACCTCTCTCTCTCTCTCTCTCTCACCGTGACCGTGACTCCGTGAGTGACCGCCGGTGGATTGAGCTCAGGTCATGATGAGTCTACTCAGACCAGATCTGGCCTTTGCTGGTGACCGCGACTGAAGCTGCTCAAGCGACACCCCGACGCCGCGACAAGGCTCTGCTCTTCGACTGCTACTCACCTACTCCGAAGTCCGACCAGATCTGTCCCCTCACCCCTATCGGCGACCACGACTAAAGCCAATCAGGCGACGCCGCGATGACATCGACGAGGCTCCCTGCTGCCCTGCTTGACCTGCTGGTCTGTCTCGGTGTCTCAGTGTGCCTTGTGATTTGTGAATGTGAGTCTATGTTATCACTTCACTCAACCAGAAATATTGTGCAATGCATGTTAGCATATGATATATTAAATTGTTTGACAAAAATATAAATAGATAACTGAATAAGGGTCTGCTGCACCAACATACTGACTAAAATTTGAAATAGCATTTTCTTGAATTTTATTTTAATTAAATTTGAATAATTAATATTTAATGAAACTTTTGAAAAAATTGTATTTATCTTTTTTTTTTGTGTGTTGTACTTGTAAAGAGTCTTTAATGACTCTTGTGAAACTTAATAATACCTTTTGTATGCTTTTTAAGTGGACTTTGTTTTTAATAAATTTTTTTTGGTGAATTTGATATAATTGTTGCACCCCCCAAAAAAAATTCTGGTTTCGTCCCTGCGGTACAGTCTCTATTTTCATGGTAAACTCATTTAATTTTTATGTACTTCTTATTATTTGTATTGCACACACATCTTGCTAGTAGCATTAATGCCACCGTGGGGGATCACTTGGAATCTCTCACTACAAGAAAAGCTATTTTTAGTGACGGAATTTTTCTTCGCTAAAAGTAAAGAATTCGTCGATAAAGACTTTTAAAGACGAATTGTCCGTCGCTAAAAGTCTGTTGGTGAAAACCCCATTACTAAAAGATTAACGACGGAATTTGATGATCTGTCGGCAAAAGTCCACTTTTTAGCGACGGGAATTAATTACTTTTAGCGACGGAATTTCCATCGCTAAAAGTAATTTTCATAAATTTTATTTTCTCAAAATTCAATTTAAAAAAACTTTTTGCGACGGACATGCCGTCTCTAAAAATCCGTCATTAATTTAAGTCTTTTAATATCAAATATTTTTGTTGCTAAAAGTATGTTGATCATAACTTAATCAGATTTTTAGCGACGGAATTCGTCGCTAAATATACACAGGTTAGTTTTTTAAAAAAAAATTTAATTGTTATTAATTTAAAAAAAAATTCCACCTTATTCCATCTACAATTTCATTTTTTAGGCAAGCATTCTTCTTAACCAAATTTCAAGCAATACAAATAAAATATAAGTCATACACCACCAACTAACACAAAATACGCCACCACTAAATTACATATTCACTTACTAAAATAAATCACATCATATAAATCTGAAAAAAATACAAATTTCAACATTACTAAAAAAATAAAAATCATGAACTTTAGTTGCACAATATCTCCCAAGATAGGCATTCAAATCCAATAGCTTTGCGTGCTAGTTCTCTGTGACCAATTTTGTGCTCAATTATCTCTTTGAAGTTCCAATTTTTTTCCTTAATGCCAGGGCAGTAATTTGGGTGATGGCATCTGAGAGTAACACTTTGTAGCTTACTGGAGAGAAAAAAACGATATGCACAAATCCCAACATTAGAGTAAGACAGACTGAGAAAAAATCATGTCTATACCATCTAAAAAGAAATTTAATTAAACAACATTCAACAGGTAAAAATAACAACTACCTAACAAATTGTGGAGCTTCAAAATTCCCAACCGCTCAAGTGGAAATAATTCTCCACAAAAACAGAGCCCCAACAACACACCTTAAGGTTACTTAGCTAAAAGTTTGGGATGCACTTCTCGCTATTTGGTTGTAGGAAAAATTACAACATTCAAAACCCTTTCTACCATACAGTGCATGCTCCACAAAACTACCAGAGGAAAAAAAATTACAACATCAACACCATGATGGCATAACCCCAACTAATGGTACCAAAGATCTGATACCCAATAAACAGTCTAAATTACACACAATACGTGAACTGGGTTTAGTTTCCACATTAACTAATGACAAAATCATAATAATGATGCTACCATCAGATCATAACATACTTGGGATTTAGAAGTAAGTTTGTCATTTAACACTGACTTGAAATTAGAAAGAAAAGGTCATGTGCACATTATATTCCCGTAGGATAATCTCATTATCATTTCTAATGCATGAATAAAAACTGCATGATGATGACCATAATTATTGTTTCATTGTAAGCCTGTAATTATCATGATAAATGCCTAGATTTTCATTTTGCTTTTAAACTAGAAACACTCACATGCCTTTTGACTAGGATTGAGCTCAATTGCTTAGTCAAACTCTACTAAAGATCCACGAAACTTCACCCTACACAAGCACGAAGCATGAAAAAAAGGTCTGGTCAAATAACTGGAAGCATTGTACCCAAAATTCCTTTCTACTTGTGTTAAATTGAGCAAGTTAAGCTATTGTGAAGTTAGTGTCTGGTGAAATTAGTAGAAGCGTATTACACAAACCCTTTTTTGTTATTAATAAATTGAGCAGAAGCTATAAATTGTGAATTTCGAATCAGAGCTTGTTGCTTCAATGAACTCCATATCATTTTTTCACCCAATTTCTCAAAGAAGGAAGTGACTCATCCAACTTCTTGATGAATCAAAGTTTAGCAAATCAACATTTTGACCCTACCAAATGGCAGGATCTTTTAAAATATTCGTAAAACTGGCAATTTTTTGACGACTTCCATTTGCGGCAATCACACTGCTACCACATCATCTTCTAAACCAAAAAAAACCAAACCACCTCTTATACTAGATAAGGCATCACAACTCCAATCCAAAGTTACAACGCAGTCAATACTTGGCCAGCACACACTATTAAAATTAGATCATCGGACCTTTCGAATCACAGGAAAGACGTGTAGATTGAACAACATAGACATCGTGCATGTGTGCGTGAGAGAAGGAAGGGGGAGAGAAAGATAATGAACCTGAGATGGCAGATCGGCAGGAACGGCAGCTGCACAGCAAGTGCGTCGGTTGGGCGGCAACAGCAGCAAGGTGGGTGGCGTAGGAGCAGCCAGGGAAGAGGAGAAGCGGTAGAGTGGGTGGCGGCCGACGATCGGCTGCGTGAGAGAGAGAGAGAGAGAGGGGGCAGGGGTGGGGAGATCAAAAGAGTGGCGGGTGGAAATGAGATGAAAGAAAAGTTAGGGTTTCTTTAATTTATAGAAATTCCAAAATAAAAAATTAAAAAAAAAGACAAAACACTAAAAATACATTTAGCGACGGATTTTCTGTCGGTAATAATTCGTCCGTCGGTAAAGGTCTTTAACAACGGACTTTTACCGATGGATTTTCTGTCGGTAAAAGTGACTTTGAGCGACGGATTTTGTTCCGTCGAAAAAGTTATTTTTCTTGTAGTGTCTTACTCGGTCAATACTTCTCACATGATAATGTATAGTATTGTGGTTATGGAAGGAGTTCGTAGAAGTAGAACAACAAAAATGATTGTGTACTCCCCCTCCCCCTCGAAAAGATTTGGATTTCAACAAAAAAAAAAAGCAAAATTTTATATGATTTACGTTGTGCCTACATGTGAAACACAAGCAACTTGAAGTAATCATGCGGGAAAGAGCTAAACCATCCCATAACAACTTTTGTAAGCAATTTAACCGTGCGTTGCCATTTTTATTTGTTTTTAGCGCTAAGTCCATTTTATTTATCGTCAAAGCTAAATTGAAAAACTTTGCTTAAACAACGGCAACTAGTGCAATTGCCTCACTTTTTTTATACCGTGACCCGTTCTCGTTTTCTATGGTTTTTTCCTTTGGGTAAAGGCAATTTTATTGAAACCAACAATGTTTTCCCTCATTTTGTGGTTAGTGTTCTCTATCCTTTTTTTTTAACTATTTGTTTGTTTATTTGCTATGAGCTATATACCACATGTATCCTACTCCTTGTAACTTACAATTACTTAAATGAAGAAGGATATTTTCTTTCTCGTAAACATATTCACGAGCCTTCACATCATATCCGAACAATAACAATTGACTAAGGAGGCTTCATGGTCCACGAAATCTTAGTTTGTGTCCCCTGTTGGCCGTGTCCCCACAGAGTGGAAGAGAGCCATTTTCTATAGGAATCCATCACTTGAAATCATAATAGTGCCAATTAGCTAGAGTCATTACATATTTTTTTTTTGGTAATCAGGAGAATGATGATATTAATATGCAAACTAAGTTACAAGAGCAGTCAAGCTACTTTCCTGGAGCGCTATATCTTCTTAGTTACATGAGTAGCTAATCTACTTTCCAAAAAGACCAGATAAAACTACACTAAAGCAATACAAGTAATATCAAGAAACTCACCTTGATGGATCTAAACATACTACAACATTTATTTATGTCTTTTAATACAAATATTAAAATAAATCTATTCTACACATCTCTCAAAAGTCAAAAAGTAATTAGATCCTCTGTCCAATACTAGCTCCTTTGCCAATATGTAGTGGGGACAGAAAGTCACATCCAGCCCTTTGTAAATAGGGCCACCGCTTCAAAATTCGGTAAACTGGATGGCACCGCTTCTACAAATTCCTGCGAAACTTGAAAAAAGCACTGTCAAAGCCACATTTCTTCACAAGCCAAAGATCCA
>JAVXUP010004811.1:0-25842 GCA_033070095.1 Escallonia herrerae | reverse complement strand
CAACCGCTACATACACTTAGTAGCAGTTGGGGGTGCTGAGGGTCGTCCTTTTTAGTATGTCATATATATATATATATATATATATATATATATATATATATATATATATATATATATATATATATATATGGAGCTGATCCGATGAGAGCGCTAGCAAAATAGGAGATTTTGCTAGCGCGATCTGGCCGCTAGCAAAATAGGAGATCTTGCTAGCGCGATCTGGCCGTCCATCCCGAAGGGATGGACGGCCCAGATCCTTTATTTTTGCGGCGCTGTCAGTCGTCCGCTACACTAGTGTAGCGGACGGACCTTTTTACCATCTTGCCCCTGCTCCCCCGTCCGCTACACTGTGTAGCGGACGGCTTTCTTGGCCCCACATTGACAGCCAAAAAGTCGTCCGCTACACTGTCTAGCGGACGACTGACAGCCCTGACACAACTGACACATTTCCAGACGGGTCTGTACCTTCATTTCTACACACGTCAATGTTGTCGGAAATAGGAGATCTACACAGTATCGCGGACAGTACTTCTATACCCAAAAACTTCCTCAAGCTCCTTCAGCTACAATTTTCTTCTCCTTCGGACTCGCTTCCATTTTCAGCTCCCTTCAAGCTTCGAGTAACACTTGCTTCAAGCTTCACTCAAGCAAGGTAAGTTTGCGAATGGTGAAGTTTTCTTTATGGATTGACTGGTAAAATATAATTTTATTTTGTTTGGACAAAAAAGTATAGATTTTTTTTTATGTTCTAGAAATTTGTCACTGTATTCATCAATTTGTGATGTTCTAGACATGATGTTCATAAAAAGGTGTAATTTGTTAACTCTAAATAAATTCATTATAGTTTAATTCGATTTTTTGGCATGATGAATTCGTCTATTTATCTTAGTAATTTTAATTTGTTATGTTCAATAAATTAATAATTGTTAATTTGGAGACACTTTTGAGATTATGCATACGGTATGTTTGTCATCCTAAATTGGTCTATTCGCCAAGGTAATTTTTAGGTAATATTTTCAGTTAGAAATGCCATTTGATTGTTAAGCGTAGTCTATTTCTACACAGGTCTTGTTTCACAATGTCTGATTTCGTGTCGAGCTCCAACGTCCCCGTAGATGCTAGTGATCCGTATCTAGGACGAACGTTTCAAACATTGGAAGAAGCTGAAGAATGTTTTCGAGCGTATTCATTGAGGGTTGGTTTTGGCATTAGAATAAAGACTACAAGAACAAGCAACGTAACAAAAAAGATATGCTCTCGCTTATACGAGTGTCATAGGGGCAGAAATCCACAGCAAAATGAGACACGCGTAGGCAATGATGACAGTGATGACGAAATAGGATATTCGCGTAGAAGACGGGACTGCTTTGAGCGCACAAATTGCCAGGTCAAGATGTTCGTAAGCTACAAACCCAATCATGATCATTGGCTTATTACCAGCCTGGAACTGGCACACAATCACCCGTTAGTAACTCCTTCTAAGGTGAGTCAGATGCATCAACACAAGAAGATGGGTAAGGTCGCGAGGAGCCTAATTCACACAATGAGCAATGCGCGAATTGGACCTACTGAGATTGTTAATGTTCTTGCTGAACAGGCTGGGGGAATTCAAAATTTAAACTTTAACACGACAGACGTTCGTAACGCGGTCCGAACCCATAGACGAGCCGCGTATGACCTCAATGATGCGCAATCGACAATGAGCCTATTGAAACGGATGCAGATGGAGGACCCGCAGTTTACCTTCGATTATAAACTTGACGACGAGCATCGAGTTAGTACAATTTTTTGGGTCGACGGTCGTTCGAGGCTAGCTTATAAGCATTTTGGGGATGTCGTGACTTTCGACACCACATACCGTACCAACAAGTACTCGATGCCGTTCGCTCCTTTCACCGGCGTCAATCATCATTATCACTCCATCCTGTTCGGGTTCGCCTTGTTAAGGGACGAGAGCGAGGGTTCTTTTGTATGGTTGTTTAGGACGTGGCTGGAAGCAATGAACTTCAAAGCACCCAAAGTGATCATCACCGATCAAGATTTGGCAATGAAGAAGGCTATTGCGACCGTCTTCCCAGACACCCGGCACAACTTGTGCACTTGGCACATAAGCAACAAATACCCGAAACGTCTGCATCACGTGTACGCAAAGTATCCAGACTTTAAACAGGATTTTGACAAGTGCGTTACCAAGTCGTTAACGATTGAGGAATTCGAGGAGAGGTGGGAAAAGCTTGTTCGGGATTACTCATTGCAAGACAACGAGTGGCTCCAGCACTTGTACGAGCGCAAAGAGCAATGGATTGGCGTTTACACGAGGAGGTATTTTTCAGCGGGCATGAAAACGACGGGCAGGAGTGAATCTATGAATGCCACGTTCGATAGTTATGTGGGTACAGCTACCAATTTGAAGACTTTCGTTGCATCCGCACAAAAAGCGGTAGCTTCGTTGTTCGTAAAAGAAAGGGCTGCCGACTTTGCAACAACGTACAAACAAAGGAGAAGGTTGCTCGAGACCCCGCTGGAGCTGAACGGTGCCAAAGTCTATACGAAGGAGATCTTCTTGCTATACCAAGTAGAGCTGCGAAAATCGGGACGATACAGTATAAACAAGGTGGCAGAAATGTCTACGCGTGAGTACAAGGTTTATTCGCTCGTGAATGACCTCGTCCCTGAGAAGCTGCGCAGAATTTATACGGTGAGCCATGACACATTGACGGATTCGGTGACATGTGTTTGCAAGAAGTTTGAGTTCCACGGCATCCTGTGTAGACACGTTCTGCGGTTTTTCACCCAGAAGAATATCAGGACAATCCCCGATAAATATGTCCTGCCACGGTGGACGAAAGGTGCAAACAGGTTGCACGGTACCATTGCCTTTCCGGAGCACCCGTATACTGACTTTGAAGAATCAGAGACGTTGCGGTATAATCATCTGGTGACAATGTTCACCCGTTTGTCCGTAAAAGGTGCTGCTACAATGGCCGGATATAAACATCTCCTCGAGGTAGCTCAGCAGCAAGAGCCCATCGTCGACCAGTTGGAAGCAGCTTCAGTCAGCAATGCGGTTGACACTGAGCCTACAACGGGATCAGAAGATGACGAGCCGGGGGAGGAAGACGACAATGATATCCGGCCTTTGGACCCAATTATATCGCAGACGAAAGGACGCAAGAGATCTACGCGGATGAAGAGCTCTATTGAACAGGCAACTCAACCTAAAAAGCTGAGAAGGTGTGCATTGTGCAACAAAATGACCGACCATGACAAGCGGAACCATTACAAGGCACTGGGGATAAGTCCAGGGGTTTTGCAAGACGAGGAAGAAGATGAGGAAGAAGCAGCTGCAGTGGACCTTTAGTTTTTTTGTATAAGCCATCAAGATTGTTTGACATTTGTAATAATACGTAATATTTGATGAGATTAGCTTCTTATTACCGAAGACTGGAAGGTTATTTCTGATGGACCCATTCACAGATTAACTTTAAAAAAAAAATTTGGCTTGCCCCGTCCGCTACACTATGTAGCGGACGGCGCACCAGAGACCAACATTATTGGGATTGTAAAGTGTCCGCGGCACAATATAGCGGACAGAAAACTGTTGGTATGCCTTCTGTCCGCTACACAATGTAGCGGACGTCAAACTCCTATTAAATACCAATCAGAACGGCCTCTCTTTTTCCACCCGTCTCTCTCTCTCTCTGTCTCCAACGTCTCACCCACCCGCGACCCCCTCTACGGCGACCGTCCGCATGGCTTCTGCTTCGGTGAACAGGCACTTCTTCAAGGTCATGGTGCCTGGGTTTCATACCGAACTTGTAGGCATCCCTCTTACTCTGTGTTTTCGTGTGTGTTAATTTTATCTTTGCTTAAAAACTTATCTGTCTTATAATGAATGTGATAGGCCATACCGGTAGCCTTCTGCAGATTGCTTACCACACTTTGGCACGAAGCCACTTGGCTCGAAGCAACTTTAACCAGCAGCAAGGGGTCATGGCTTGTTAAAATCAAGAAGAAGCGCGGCCAAGAGCAACTTTATTTCGCAGAGGGTTGGAGTAATTTCTGCGAGCAGCACGACCTCAATGAAGGGGAGTTTGTAATCTTTGAACACAAGGGGCTATTTAGGTTTCAAGTATCCGTGTTTGATCAAAGCACCTGTGAAAAAGTTTTCCCCCAATGTTGAACCCTAAATTTGTGTTAATAAATTTATGTCTGATAATTTTAGGTTCTTAATTGTGCATTTGAGAATTGTGATGGTCAATTGATGATTTGAGGGTGTCAAATTTTTGATGGAATATCATGCGCTTGAGAATGTTGAGATTGTTTAATCATCTGCTAAAGCACTTATTCCATTGCCAGAAACTACCAACTCGAACAAAGTCTGACCAACAGCTAAAAAATACCAACAACTAAAAAAAAAATTCGCCCAATTGTCCGCTACATTGTATAGCGGACAACGCACAACTTCCAAATTTTTTACACTTTTTTGCACCTGGAGTTACCCCACTGTCCGCTCTAAACTCCAACACTAAGAAAATCTTTTCACTGCCCCTTGTGTCCGCTACATTGTGTAGCGGACGGCGCAGCAGTAACTCTTAACCCAACACTTAGAAAATTTTCACTTCCCCCAGTGTCCGCCACATTGTGTAGCGGACGGCCCAGCAGAAACTCTTAACCCCAACACTTAGAAAATTTTCACTTCCCCCACTGTCCGCCACATTGTGTAGCGGACGGCCCAGCAGAAACTCTTAACCCCAACACTTAGAAAATTTTCACTTCCCCCAGTGTCCGCCACATTGTGTAGCGGACGGCCCAGCAGAAACTCTCAACCCCAACACTTAGAAAATTTTCACTTCCCCAAGTGTCCGCCACATTGTGTAGCGGACGGCGCAGCAGAAACTCTTAACCCAACACTTAGAAAATTTTCACTTCCCCCACTGTCCGCCACATTGTGTAGCGGACGGCCCAGCAGAAACTCTGAACCCCAACACTTGAGAAATTTTTGCACCTATGTTGCCCCCACTGTCCGCTACACTGTATGGCGGACGGCTAACCTTGAAAATTTTTGCACTTCCCTACTGTCCGCTACACATTTTGTTTTCCACCTTTCAATCATTCTCAATGAGAGCCAAAAAACCAACTCAAATCAATCAAAATCATCTTCAACGGAAATCAGAAAAATCAATCAATAATCTTCAACACAAATCAATGAGAGCTTTCTAAATAATCATGGTTTATTAAAAAAATTGACATTGTAATGGTACAATGTCAACTGGGGGAATCATGTTGGGGGGGATTCTCGGCATTAGCCGGATTTACAATAAACCTAACCGCTCTAGGCCGGCCTTTCATAATTTGCCAAGCTATTCTATATCTAAAGGTGTCTACTTCTGCTTGGCTCCACACGGCCGCCTTGAGGCTCTCAGACCGACAAATGTAATCCATGTACATGCAAAGGAAGACGCCGCAGTCCGAAGTGTTACGTTGCTTGGGCCTCCTCTTCTTCAGTCGCAAATCGAGCTTTGGCCGCGCCGGTACAGGGTTACCACGGATACCATTGACCATTGCACAAAATATATTCTGCGAGAAACACAAAACGGCGTAAGACACGAGTTAACATTTATGCCAAGTTACAATAACTGTTAAACAACAATCGTAATATTACCATTGAGTCCAACTGGGCTTTGTACATCTGCAGCACAGGCATGTGGGTGGTATCGTCGTGGAGACTGTCGATCACCGATACGACTTTCTCTTCCGGTTCATAGCAAACCAAGTACCAGTGGCTTTCCCCTAAAAATGGGATTAGAAACACGTCGGCAACACTTGCGCTCACTGGACTATCCCTAGTAAGATACGCTCGTAGGTTAGCGGACGGTCTCCACTGGCTCAACTTTTTCTTCCGCCTTTGCTCGACCCACTCATGCCATTCAGACACTAGGAGGCTATGAAAAAAGGCATCCACCAAAAAAATGGCCGGGTACCCGTTCAGCCGCTCCCGACCCCTTTCCTTCAGAATCTCCACGTATGTGGAGATGACACCGTTGTCTAACCAACTCCCCGGAGCCAGGGAGGCCATTTCTCCCCACTCGCAAGTGTAATCCATGCCCTCCGGATGATTCACACTATACAACGCTTTGTCCCGGGGGAAGCCGCTAAAATAACGCTCTCTGATTATTTGGCATTTATGCGGCTTTAGGGGCTTCACTGGATGCCCTTTGCGATATTGCCCTCGGGGGTCGACGGGGGGATATTGCACTCCTTCGGGGGTCGACCGGGGGATATTGCCCTCCTTCGGCAATAGATGGTCCTGCCCACGGGACAATGGGCAGTGTCTCCGACAGACTGATGTGTCCGAAACCCCAGTCTTGCGTGACTTGACTCTGAGAGAAGGGTTGGGGTTCCGAGTCCAATAGCAAAGAGAAGGAGGGCGCACTGTAGTCTTCCCACGGCGCTTGAGCCTGGCCCATGGTGCTTGGCGGTCCCCAATCACCACCCATTCCCGGTACAGAGGGACCACCATATCCCTGGCTCACTCCCGAAGTCTGTCCCGAGGGATCGGTGTATCCCTCGCTCACATATGGGGGCTGCCACCCCGGATAACCCATTCCCGGGCTGACGCCGAAGGCTGGCCCGATGCTTGGCGTAAAAAATTCCCGCAGCCATACGCCAACGCATCAGCCTGTTGGCGAAGCTCCTCGCCCATTGCATCCACCAAATCCTTCCGCTCGCTCAACTTCTGGAAGAAGGCGAACGAGGCATTAACCTACATCCAGAGAGATAATAAATAAGTAACTTCATACACAGTTAGAATCATCAAGTTCAATTAAAGGCACTGGTTGGCCAACTTACCAGATTGTATGCCATGTGCTCATCGATCTGACCCCTAGGGTGGTACTTCTCCCCGCGTTCAAACCTTACTGGAGCTACTCTCCTCCGGGTGATGCGGTAGTACCACCCATTGTACTGTTCGATGCTGATCACGGGGTCAGGCTCCGACACAATGGCCGCCAGCGTGTCCTGCCAGGAATCCCAAACCTCAAGTTCTCGTGCGCACAAGTCGTGCGCATTCGCCTTGCCAAACCGTCTGACACCCGGTGGGTTCCTGTTAAGCCTCATATCCGGCGCGCCGGCTGGCAACCCCTGCAGGCACTCAAAATGGCGCATAGCGCGATCTGGCAGCTGCCACTCTGCGACTCTCCCACCCGTCGCGCCAAATGTTTGTACGGTGCCCATCGCATCTGGCCAGGAGATAACGAGTCGAGCTCCCCCCGATAGTACGTAATGTTGTGATGGGGATCGTCTCTCCTCTGGTAGTGGCTGTCCTTCCGGCTGTACTCCCAGGCGCACAACCGAGGCCACACATTATCGGTTCCGTCCCTACGCCTGGGTGCGCCGGTAGCAAGGTGTTCATAAGACCACACCTGAGAGCAAAGACAAATTAAATAAAGTATCGTCAAATTTTATTGTCAATTCAACCAAAAAAAAAAGAAACGAGCACGTAATCAAGAATTGTATGATATACCTGCAATAGCGAGAGACATGCACATATCGCTTTGGAGTCGGGCCTCGTTGCCTTGTGCAATGCTCGGTACAGGTACGCAAGAGTTGCGGCTCCCCAGGCATAATCCCCAACCTCCAGCAGGTTACCCAACAACGGTAAATATTTGACGCTGACGGTATTCTTCGACGTTGTTGGGAACAGAATTGCCCCCATCACCCACAAGAGGAAAGCTTGTGTGTACAGCACAAGCATCTGATCCGTGTAGTTATCCGGCAGAACCTTGTAGGTATCTACCAACCATTTCAACTTGATACCACCAGTGCTAAATTGATCCTGGGGTATCGAAGTAAAGAAGTCCCTAGCGGTCCTCTTATTCGTTGCTTCCGACGGAGGAGCTATTACCGGCCGCCCCGTCACCGGTAACCCTAAGATGAACCCTACATCTTCTAGGGTAATTGTCAGCTCTCCGAGAGGGAAGTGAAACGTATTCGTTTCACTTCTCCACCTTTCAACAAGGGCACCTATTAAGTGCCGGTCAAGTTGTTGAAAGATCTGCCCATGCGTGAAAATCCCAAACCCAATCCCACGCAGTAATCTTTTCTGGGTTCTGTTCAATTTCCATGCTTTAAAATTATCGGATACTTCTACCGTGTTGAGAAGTGCTCTTTCCTACGAATTAATAAATACAATTTAAGCAAATTAAACGATATACAACGTTCCCAAGAATAACAAAGTTGATAAAATAAGTATCTTACTCCACCATCCCATATGAGCGTACTGATATGGTTTGCTTGGTCGTATAATACGGACGGATCTTCTGGTCCAGGGTTGAAATCGCAACTGAAATTATGCAAAACGGCAAGGTTGGAAGCGTAAACATTCTCAAACATACAACGCTAGCACAGTCAACGCTAGCATGTGATCAGATAATACTCACATAAGTTCACATGCTGTGTATATGCAATGTACATAGATACAAACAGACACGGAATGGGATTTTACAAGTGAAATCACATGAACAAATAATACGCAATACACATATATAATCTATATATATATATAGATACATTGACAAACGCTAGCACAATGCACCGCGCACACATTCAAAATCATGCATAAGCCGCGATAACAACTCTAGATTATGAACAAATAAAGGATTGGTTTGTGAACTTACGTGATTGATTCGTCGATTAAAGGATTTCTTGAGAAGAAATTGCGCCGATCTACTTGCCAACGCCGCTAGAAGAATTGTGAGAAGAAGGAATGAATAGCAGTTTAGAAGGAATGAATAAGGGTTTCGAAGTAATGAAAGGCAAAAACGGTCCGCTACACTGTCTAGCGGACGGTGGGATAAGGACAAAGTAACAGTCGTGCATCGACAGGACTGATGTGACAACTGATTTGAGGGAAACAGTCGTCCGCTAGACAGTGTAGCGGACGACTTTTTGGCTGTCAATGTGGGGCCAAGAAAGCCGTCCGCTACACAGTGTAGCGGACGGGGGAGCAGGGGCAAAATGGTAAAAAGGTCCGTCCGCTACACTAGTGTAGCGGACGACTGACAGCGCCGCAAAAATAAAGGATCTGGGCCGTCCATCCCGAAGGGATGGACGGCCAGATCGCGCTAGCAAGATCTCCTATTTTGCTAGCGCTCTCAACGGATCAGCTCCCATATATATATATATATATATATATGGGGGCCGATCCACACCCACCGGTGGAGAAATAACAATTTCTCCACCGAACCGCAGGTAAGAGCAGCGGTTGGGCCACGTGGACGAAAAAGGCGAAAAAGGCGTACGGCCACTGCATTAATGGCAAAAATGGCACAAGAAATGGTGAGAAAAATGGTGAGAAAATGGCGAGAAGGAGAAAAAGGACACCAACCGCATGCACAACCAGCGGTTGGCATTAATATGCCCTGCCACGTGCCGTCCCCCACCCCTGCCACGTGGCCCAACCCCATGGCCCCTGCCACGTGTGGCATCCCCTCCCCCTGCCACGTGGCCCAACAGCATGGACAACCGGCGGTTGGGGAGACGGCCCTGCCACGTGGCATCCCCTCCCTCTGCCACGTGGCCCAACCCCATGAACAACCAGCGGTTGGGGCGATGGCCCTGCCACGTGGCGTCACCTCCCCCTGCCACGTGGCCTAACCGCATGAACAACCAGCGGTTGGGGCGATGGCCCTGCCACGTGGCGTCACCTCCCCCTGCCACATGGCCCAACCGCTCATACCACCCGCGGTTGGTCCCCTCCCCTGCCACGTGGCGTCCCCTCCCCTGCCACGTGGCGTCCCCTCCCAAGCCACGTGGCGTCCTTATAATTCAATGTTAGGTTTATACAAATCAGCGTATTACATTTATAGATTCCAAAATAGCGATTTTTTAGGGCGCCAAATATAGACAGTTTTTCACGAATTTATAAAAAATAGCTAGAGCTAGATTTTGCCAAAATACAAAAAAGAGACCCTAGTTATTCTTAAAGGATCTGTCTCAGGTAAAAATTTCAGATTTTTCCAAAGACTGGAAAGGGGTTAACTGATACGGGGAACCTTGTAACTCTGCAGTGTATTTTAAAATATCAAGCTAGCGCGATTTCGCGCGAAACTTTTATGAGAACCCTAGGATGTTGGGAAGTTCCATTCCCCAGGAATTCGGGCCATTCCGAAGCCGTTACCTATTTTTTTGGCCGAACGGCCCTTTAAGCGCTTGATCCGGACACCGGTTCGCGATTTTTGGGCGAAACCTCCGTAAAATACTTTTTATGTCAAGAATGAATTCAGGAAGCCTCAAGTAGCATTTCGAAGCACTTTTGATATTTTTCGATGCCAGGGGGCATTTCGGTAATTCGCCGCCCCGAGAGGGGTATTTCGGTAATTTTACAGTGCTAAGTTTTTCGACGGACTTTTTAGTCCAGAAATGTAATTACAAAACCTGAAATGTTGTTTTGAAGCTGATTTGGCGCGCGTAGGGGTGTTTTGGTAATTTTCCCTCGCCAAGTTTTCCAAACGACTTTTTAGTCCAGAAATGTAAGTAAACCACCTGAAATGTTGTTTTGAAGCTCGTTCGGGGGCGTTGGGGTGATAGTGAACGCTGAGGGGCATTTCGATAATTTGCCGCTGATCGGGGGCTATTTTGCTATGAAGGATCCAGTTATAGTTTTGCCGCTAATGTGTTGGTAAGCTAGGTTAAAGATCCAGTTATAGTTTTGGAATGTAAATATTATGGATATTATGGACGCTAAGTTGGTTTATAATTATATTTTGTTCTTAAAGGTATGAATTTCAGCTCTGGACCTCATGATACATCAATCCTATACGATGACGATGACCACGTCGCGAGGCACGTATTTGACGGTGTCGATAGGGGTGTTTTGGAAACAATTCAAAGCACAAGGCACCTTGAAGAGTGGGTACTAAACAAGGAACAAATACAGCTATTACACCGTCAAAATTTAACCCTGTTCACCGATTGCGGGAAATGGTCTCGACACGACGATTGCCTTATATCCGCTCTAGTTGAACGATGGAGGAGCGAGACGAACTCATTTCACTTCCGGTTTGGTGAAATGACTGTTACGTTAGAGGACGTCGGATTTATACTTGGAATCCCATGTCACGGCAGACCCGTTACTTTGAACGTGCCGTCTGCATCCATAGCGAATATGGCTATGCAGTATTTTCCGGGAATTCCAAGGGCAGCGCTTACAACAAACGGCGTCAAGCTTAAATGGCTGAGAGAGCAGTACGGCGTGCTACCGGATGAATACACTCCTCAAGATTTCGTGACGTATACGAAGGCATTCCTTCTGTATATTATTGGAGCTATATTACTTCCGACGCATTCGAAAAACACGGTGCATCCGAAGTATATGGTGTTCTTGGAGGATCTTGAGGAGGTATACTCCTATTCGTGGGGTTCAGCTGTCCTTGCGCACCTATATCGAGCACTGCATAAGGCTACGAGAAACGGTGCCAAGTCCATTGCCGCCTGCCTGACTCTATTACAGGTATGAGCATTTATTTTCTTGGTAGGATCCTTAGTCAATATATTCGGGATTAATTACTAATTCCATATAATGTTTGCATTCACAGGTTTGGTCTTACGAGAGGCTACCCATGGGTCGTCCACAACCGTTGGTAGATTCCGATGAGACGTGGCCTAGGGTGTGGGCCTGGGGGCCTACGACCAACCGGAGGAGGAGACGGGTAGACCCTCACCACCATCTAAAGTTCTATCGGGGGGAACTAGAGATACTAGATGCATCCCAGGTGACGTGGCAGCCATATGGCAAGGTGATGCATCTGTTGGATGAGTGGTGTTGGCAACTTCCGGTGTCGTACGTGCTGGCAGGTTTGGTTCGGGTGCCGCTCATTCACTTCGAAGAATGTGAGTTTCAGATGCCCGATCGAGCTATGAAGCAAGCTGGCTGTCCACAAGGGATACCAAAACCCGCTGTAGACATGCGGCCATACAGGGGTGGTCGAGGGCCGAACTTCGAGGTGGCTGATGCCTTGATTTTGTTGGGTGACGAGGTGCACCAGTGGAATACCTGGCAGGAAACGTATGATAGCCTTGTATCGCTGAAGCACGACGGCATTAGTACTGAGGAATACTTACAGTGGTTTCTCAGGGTGACGCGCACGAGGGTGAATCGCCCTTCCCAGGTGAAGAAGACATCGTATGCGCCACGTGAGGTCTATGACCAGTTCTGGGCATTGGCCATTGTAAGTCATGCTAGTGTTGTTTGATAATTTATTTGCGCACCTTATCGACCATTTGTCAAATATGATTAGCCATATTTTCTATGCATGTTTTTTAGGTTGACCAGGGCATTGAGGTGTTCAAGCAGCTGGAGTCGTTTGACTGGTTTGTCGCGCAGGCTCCTGACAATCTCAAGAGGTCCATTGAGAAGTACAAGACTGAAGTTCAAAACTTTAGTCTTGCGTACCGGGGTTACCAAGGGGAGCCGTCTAGTCGCCCTCGTCCTGACGCGTACGACTATCAGCCCCAGAGTCAGGTGTGGGAGCCGTCTGGTCGCCCTCCTCCTGACGCGTACGACTATCAGCCCCAGAGTCAGGTGTGGGAGCCGTCTAGTCGCTTGCCTCCTGACGCGCCTTCATCGCATAGCTATGAATTCTGGGAGCCGTATAGTCGCTTGCCTCCTGACGCATACGACTCTCAGTGCCAGAGTCAGGTTCCCCAAGTAGGAATCCAGGCCTCGCGCCCAAGCTTTCGGTCGGACAAAGGACAAGCGACGAAGCCATTGAGGTCGGACAAGATGGCTTGGATCGACCGGCACTACTTCGGGCATGAGCCTGTCAATTCAGCAGACTTTCCCCTTGCGACATTCCTAGGTCATGAGGATATCAGAACGTTGGCGCCGGAGACAGATCTTTCAAATTTTGTCATGAACGCTTACATAGAACTGCTCCGGATTAGAGAGCAACGTTTTAACCGTTCTGAATATTTGAAGCTTAACATGTATCCCACTCATTTTGTGGAATTAACGGTGAGAGAATTCACAGAATGGAGGCGAGGGGGCGGCAGGAGTAAGTGGAAACCAGGTCGAAACGTGTTAGGCATGATGAACGCAGACTATCAATGTCCCGCTGCTGATGCGAACCTTATCATGATACCCTGTCATCATGCAAACCACTGGTTCCTATTAGTTCTCCATCCAGCGTTCAGAACGGTTCACATATACGATAGCCTAAGGGAGGACGAGCCTGGACAGCTGCTGGCACAGATGTACAACGAGTACATCACTTTAGTGGTTAGTTTTTATTTTTTGACCTTGGCTCATAGTATATTGTTCTTGTTTCATAGGCTTGATTCTCGTTTTTATTGTTGGATGCAGACTACTGTCCTCTCGCTAGCATGCGGACGGCCACAGGGTGACCCTTGGACGGTCGTGATGATAAAGGACCGACCAAAGCAATATAACGGTCACGATTGCGGGATTTACGTCCTCAAGTACATGGACTACATTGCTCGCTCGGAAGTGCTCAAACACTCCTCGTGGACTAGGAAGGATGCCTTGACGTTTAGGTATAGGATAGCCTGGGAGCTGAAAAAGAATGAAGCTAGACGCCTTCATTACCATTATCCTGACGTGCGTGGCTAGCTGCTGTGATGTTACAAAAAACTGTACCAAAAAGAAATGTACATAATTTTTCGCCTTCATTACAACTTTTTTCGGAAGCTATCAATTGGGGCCTAAAGTGTGCCCGAATAGGCCCTTCCTAGGAAAACTCAAAAATTAATGTGTCTCGTTTTTCGCCGAAAGTCTTACAAATGGGCTAACTAGCGTGCCTGAAGTGCAATGAGCGAAAAAAAGTGACAAAAAAAATTACAACTTTTTTCGGAAGCTATCAATTGGGGCCTAAAGTGTGCCCGAATAGGCCCTTCCTAGGAAAACTCAAAAATTAATGTGTCTCGTTTTTCGCCGAAATTCTTACAAATGGGCTAACTAGCGTGCCTGAGGTGCAATGAGCGAAAAAAAAGTGACAAAAAAAATTACAACTTTTTTCGGAAGCTATCAATTGGGCCTAAAGTGTGCCCGAATAGGCCCTTCCTAGGAAAACCCAAAAATTAATGTGTCTCGTTTTTCGCCGAAATTCTTACAAATGGGCTAACTAGCGTGCCTGAAGTGCAATGAGCGAAAAAAAAGTGACAAAAAAAATTACAACTTTTTTCGGAAGCTATCAATTGGGGCCTAAAGTGTGCCCGAAAACGGAGTTACCAAAAATATCAATAATCCACAAACCAAATCACAAATTAAAGATTGCACAAACCAAATCACAAATTTAAACATTATAAAAGTTCAATTTATACAACTGAAACATTAACCCTAACACTCTTCCTCATCATCGTCCTCCTCGACCATACTGCCAGGTTCGATACCTAACACTTTATAATGGTTTCTCTTGTCATGATCAGTCATCTTATTACACAACGCACACTTTCGTAATTTTTTTTGACCCGTTGCTTCTTCAATCGGATTCTTCATGCGTATTGCTCGTTTTCGCCCTTTTGTTTGAGAAATAATTGGATCAAAAATGTCGTCCTCCTCACCTTGTAGGTCAGTGCCGTCAATGACTGGCTGTTTGGCTCGATTGAATCTACCGCCTGGAGTCGTCCGAGTAGTCGGAGTGTCCACAGTTTCTGGTAATGCCATCCTAAACTGTGCATGCTTAGCCTTATCCCGTGCGGCTGCTTCAACTTGATACCTGTACCCATCAAATGTCGACGCTGCATCCATTGATAAACCGTGCATGATGTTACAAAGGTGATTATATCGCAGCGACTCAGATTGCTCGAAATCAACTGAAACATTGGGCACGTAAGGAATGTGACCGTGGACTCTGTTGGCTTCCTTCGTCCACCGTTCCAAGATATACTGTGGAGGGATTTCACTAGCATTCTTGGCGCTCAAAACCCTCAACGCGTGTCGACAAAGTATACCTTTATGCTCAAACAGTTGACAGTTGCAATTAACCAACCCGGTGTCCTTACAAACTGCTACGGTAAAATGTCGTCTGGTCCTCGGAGCCGACGAAGAGCACGGATTGGCGAAATTCGTCACATTTGTCAAAGCATAAACCTTGATATCTCTGGTGGAATACTCGTGCAACTTTGTCATGCCATATTGATTCGACTTTAGTAGTTCCTCTTGAAACTGTCGAAACATTTCCTTGGTATAGACTTGAGCCGCATGAGCCTCTAAAGGTGAATAAACTAGTATAGCTCTTTCTTTGCAAACTGTAGCCGCGTCGGCTTCTCTCTCACGGTACAATTGCCTGTCAACGGCTTTCTGCATCTCTAGTACGAACTCCGCTATACTTGAAGACTGGCCTACGTACCCATCAAAGAATGAATTCATAGCTTCGCTTCTCGAGGTCGTAGTCATTCCGGCTGCAAAAAACTTCTTGGTGTAGGCACCGACCCACTGTGTCTTGATCTCATACAACGATTGTAACCATTCATGATTGTGCAAATAGTAAGTATCCATTAACGTGGCCCACCTCTCCTCGAACACGTCTACCGTCAACGATTTCTTCACACATGTATTAAAGTCAGTCTTGAATGACGGATGGTTTGCATATACATTGTGAAGCCGTTCGGGATATTTGTTGCTTATGTGCCATGTGCACAGGCCATGGTGAGTATCTGGAAGGACCTTAGCGATTGCATTTTTCATTGCCAGATCTTGGTCGGTGATGATGGTCTTTGGAGGAATATGATACATTGCTTGAAGCCACGTTTCAAATAACCACGTAAATGACTCCTCCGTCTCATCCCTAAGCAGGGCAAAGCCAAACGAGATTGACTGATAGTGGTGGTTCACCCCGGTGAACGGAGCAAAAGGCATAGAGTACTTATTGGTGCGGTATGTGGTGTCAAACGTCACAACATCCCCAAAATTTTGGTAAGCAGCTCTAGAACGGGGGTCCGCCCAAAATATAGTACTAATGCGGTTCTCATCATCCAGTTGGAGACTGTAGAAAAATCCAGAATTCTCACTCTGAAGGGACCTGAAGAGATCAAGTGTAGTTTGAGAATCACTCTTACCGAAAGACTCTCTCCTCTGAGCACGAAGTTCATTTCGAAGGTCTACTTCGTTGAAACTCAACTTGTCAATCCCCCCAGCCTGGCTTGAGAAAACCCCCATCATCTTAGAAGGTGGAATTTTAGCCTCGGCCATTGTAAAAATCAGTTGTCTGTGTGCCGCGCTTATTTCTCGGTGTTGATGAATTTGACCAATCTTACTAGGGGTCATCAACTGATGATTATGGCTCAACTCCACTCCTGTCACAACCCAATGGTTTTCATTTTTTCGGTGTACTGCATACACATGGGCCTTGCAGCCGGTACCCGGAAATGTGTCCCGTTTTCTTTGTCTTGTTGTCCCTTCGTCACTGATCCGAACGACCGGGGGTACATGCGGTGCTCCTCTATGACACTCAAATAGTCTTGCACAAATTTGATCTGTATTCGCCCGTTTTCTAGTCGTCTTAGTTCTAATACCGAAACCTATCGTTTTCGAATATGCTCTATAGTATGCTTCAACTTCGTCCAGTGTTTGAAAAACTTGACCAACGTAAGGTGGATCAGAACCTTCACAAAAATTATTTCCTCCAGTTGCATCCATATTTATACTGGAATCTAAAAAATAAAAATTATATCATTCTCAACAAGTCATAGATTTAAATAAAAGAAGAATAAAATTTATTTAAACCACCGTCTTTCAGGAAATTTGGTATAATGTAAAATTAGCAAAATAGCCCCCGATGAGCGGCAAATTACCGAAATGCCCCCGGGGGTTCATTATCACCCTAACGCCCCAAATCAGCTTCAAAACAACCTTTCAGGTGCTTTGCTTACATTTCTGGACTAAGAAATCCTTTGAAAAACTTAACGCTGCAAAATTACGAAAATACCCCTATCGGGGATGCGAATTACCAAAATGCCCCCTGACAAAAAAAATCTGAAAAGTGCTTTGAAACGGGATTTTAAGCTTCCTGAATTCACTCTTTAAAATAACTTTTCAGGTGTCTCACACCCTTTCCTGAACTAAAAGTTATTTTAAGCACAAATTTGTGTAATGTAAAATTAGCAAAATAGCCCCCGGGGGTTCATTGTCACCCTAACGCCCATCAAACCAGCTTCAAAACAACCTTTCAGGTGTTTTACTTACATTTCTGGACCGAAAAACTTTTTTTCGGGAAAATTACCAAAACACCCCTCGCGGGGGTGGCAAATTACCAAAATGCCCCCTGGCTTCAGAAAATATCAAAAGTGCTTTAAAATGCTATTTTAAGCTTCCTGAGTTCATTCTTGATCTAAAAAGTATTTTACGGATTTTTCGCCTAAAAATCCCGAACCGGTGTCCGGATCGAGCGCTTAAAAGCCCGTTCGGCCAAAAAATTAGCTAACGGCTTCGGAATGGCCCGAATTCCTGGGAAATGGAACTTCCCAACACCCTAGGGTTCTCATAAAAGTTTCGCGCGAAATCGCGCTGTCTTGATATTTTAAATTACACTGCAAAGTTACAAGGTTGCGCGTATCAGTTAACCCCTTTCTAGTCTTTGGAAAAATCTGAAATTTTTACCTGATACAGATCTTTTGAAAATAACTAGGGTCTCTGTTTTGTACTTTGGCAAAATCTAGCTCTAGCTATTTTTTATAAATTCGTGAAAAAACTGTCTAATTAAGTTTTCACCTTTAGCGACAATTACGCCCCGCAATCAGCTGCAAAACAACATTTCAGGCGTTTTACTTACATTTCTGGACTTAAAAGTCCGTTGGAAAACTTTTTTGGGAAAATTACCAAAATACCCCTCTCGGGGTGGCAAATTACCAAAATACCCCTGGCTTCAGAAAATATCAAAAGTGCTTTAAAATGCTATTTTAAGCTTCCTGAGTTCATTCTTGATCTAAAAAGTATTTTACGGATTTTTCGCCTAAAAATCCCGAACCGGTGTCCGGATCGAGCGCTTAAAAGCCCGTTCGGCCAAAAAATTAGCTAACGGCTTCGGAATGGCCCGAATTCCTGGGGAATGGAACTTCCCAACACCCTAGGGTTCTCATAAAAGTTTCGCGCGAAATCGCGCTGGCTTGATATTTTAAATTACACTGCAAAGTTACAAGGTTGCGCGTATCAGTTAACCCCTTTCCAGTCTTTGGAAAAATCTGAAATTTTTACCTGATACAGATCTTTTGAAAATAACTAGGGTCTCTGTTTTGTACTTTGGCAAAATCTAGCTCTAGCTATTTTTTATAAATTCGTGAAAAATTCTATTTTTGACGCCCTAAAAAATCGCTATTTTGGAATTTTTCGAATGTAATACCCCGATTTGTCAAAACGTAATTTTGACGCCCTAAACACGAATTTTAGACTATTGTAAGAACAATTTAAGCGTAACACAATTTAAACAATCAATTGGTAAGAACAAATTGAAAAATACTTACTTGTTTTAACTTGATATATTTCAAGAAAAATCCACCGATCTTCTAGCGGTTATCCACCGATCTTCTAGCGTAAATTTTTTTTGTTTGTATGTAGGTGAGATAGGGAGAATGAGGAGAGTGGAAGAAATGATTCGGGGAGGAGGGATTTTATAGAGAGAAAAGTGAGAGAGGAAGAGAAGAACCGTGAGTGAACAGCAGGGAGGGGGAGGGGGGAATGACACGTGGGGGTGGGGGGTAGGGTGGTAATGACACGTGGGGGAAGAGGGGGTTCACGGGTGGGGGAAGGGGGGTTCACGGGTGGGGGAAAAGGACATAGGGTGGGGGCCACGGGGTGGGGGGCAAGGGGGGTGGGGGTCACGGAAGGCAATAATGCCAACCGCATGTAGGAGTTGCGGTTGGGCATTAATGCCACCATTTTCTCACGAGTTTTTCATTTTCTCGTGATATTTTCGTGAATTTCTCATAGTATTTTCGTCCTTTTTCGTCCCTTTTCGTCCCTTTTTGCGCCACGTGGCCCAACCGCTGCTCTTACCTGCGGTTCGGTGGAGAAATTGTTATTTCTCCACCGGTAGATGTGGATCGGTCCCCTATATATATATATATATATATACATGAAAAGCAATGAGAAGCAAAGAAGAGAAGAGAGGAGGAAAAAAAGAAAGCTTAATGACCAACCGCAACAAAGTGTTTCAGTTGGGTGTGATAACCAACCGCAACACTTTGTTGCGGTTGGGTGGGCCCCCAACCATTAGTCTTTCTTGCGGTTAGGATTTTTACCTTACGCGGGACATTTTTGTAAAATTTTGCAACCGCAAAAAAGAGCAGCGGTTGCCACTTTTGCAAGAAAAAAAAAACACATCTGAGCCGTCCACGAGTACACGTGGACGGCTACATTTATGGTGGAGAAATTTTTATTTCTCCACCGGTAGACAGGGATCGACTTCCATATATATATATATATATATATATATATGGAGTCTTGTTTGTTTTAATTTTAGATAGTGAGAAATGGTGCATTAGAGGGAGAGTTGTGAAAGCATTAGGAAAAGAGTGATTTTGTGTGAGAGAAAAAAGCAAGCAGCAGCAGCTTGTAAGAGAGAAAAAATAGTTGCTCATGAAAAATTGAGAGAGGTGTTGAAACACCAAAATTTGTGAGTTTTATATAATTTGTTGGAGAGTGTTTTTGTATTAGAAAATTTGTGTTGATATATATACACATCGTCGTTGTTAGAATTACTAGTTGGTGATCACATTATGCTTCCAACAAGATCCAAACTTCTGGCTCTATCACTGCCGTGACTGTGATCAAACTTTTCACACTACGTGCCTATTCCCGTGAGGTTCAAGCCGGAGAATCAGGTACGGGGCTACTGCTAAAGTTGACGAACACCCACACCTTCTCAGGCTCGTCCAGAAGGAAAACGATCAATCTCATGACACTGCGGCCTTGGCATGTACCGAGTCCGAGTGTAACTTTAAAGAGAGAAAATTTTGATTATTGAGGGAGTAGTCTTAACGGTGTGGAAATCTGAGGCTTTGAATGGAGCTATTAGATCTTATAAAGTCCTGGGAGCTAACATTTCTTGCCTTTGCAATGTCTCTGGTGTGTCGCTCCTATGAAGTCAGTGTGTGGGCGGAAATCCCTATTCTCGTGAAGTTTTTACCATTTAGCTGGAAGAAGAGTACCGGAACAAGTAAAAACTTAGTTATGGGATCTTCCACTCTTGTACATTACAGAAGTGAATGCCTAATGCGCATATATGTCAGGCACAGGCAGGAGTGAAAGTAAGGGGAGGATCAGTGAAAATCCTAGTAATGAAAGGTAGCTGACTGAAGAGACAGCCACTTGTGGGTTTTCTGAAAACTAACATCCAATCCAAATAACACCCCTTGAATGATATATATATGTACCGAATTTAACGTTGGAAGAATGCATAAAGACAGGAGAAACCACCTTCCACTAAGTGGGATTTGCCTAACTATTTGATCTTGCAATATCTTTTTCCATGGCTTTGTCTGCTGCTTTTGCATTTTTTGCATCAATTTCTAATTAGATGCATGACCACATACATGCTTTTCTTTTCTTTTCTTTCCTATTAACGGACACATGCTTTCTTGCAACCTGGTAATTCCGGAGGTTCATCAATTTCTAATTAGAATCGGTCTAGTGGGAGTGTTGACTAGCTTAGTTACTTTAGTTGAAACTGAAAACTGCTTTTGTGTTCGCATATATTTCTCTGTATTTCAATAGCTCATTGGAGGCCCGTATATGTAGGATTTAGAGACATGACCTAATTGACCTATCAATAATACAAGTAACAAATTAAAGAGTGGAGTAAATCAAGGAGATTCCTTAGTTTACATGGCCGACTCTAATATGCCCCTTCAAACTCAAGGTACTTGACCAAAGACCAGGTTGAGTTTGGAAACAAAGGCAACAAAGTTCCTCGTTAATAAAGGACTTCGGGAAGACATCTACATCTGCAAGTTGATTGGAGGAAGAGACGTCAATGAGCTGAAGTTACACGGGTGAGATAGATACAGGTGACATGAAAGTCAATTTCAATGTGTTTTGTCCTCAGGTGAAAAACATCATTTTTTAATGATCCGGATAGCGCTTTGATTCATAATGAGTAGGGATAGCTGAGTCGAAAGGGACACTTACGTCCCAACGTAGCTATTGCGACAAAACTAACTCAATGGTAGTGTTAATGAGAGCTCGATATTCGAACTCAGTGCTAGAGCGAGAGATAATAGATTCTTTCTTGATTCGTCAGGAGATAAGAAAACCACCCCAAAAGAAACAAAAATCTTTAGTGGAATGACGATCTAAAAGGTCTCGTCCTAATTTTGCATCAGAGAAGGCAATGAACTGTAAAGACGAAGTTGACGAATACTGCAAGCCATGAAATACAGTGCTTAGTACATATTGTAAAATCCTAAGAACTGCAGCCAAGTAAACAGTGGAAGGAACGATCATATGTGTCTAACCCGATGAACCGCATAAGCAATATACACTCGAGTAACAGTAAGATAAATCAGGCAGCCAATCAGCTGTCCATAATAGGTGGGACTCGAAAGAGTTCACCGGTCAATGTATTATACGTTCAATTTTCATTTATAGGGGACGTGACGGTATCACAGGAAGAGACACCAAGCTTGGAGCCGAAATCACAAGTGTACTTGGCCTGAGAAAGAAAGTATCCAGTCTGATCAGAGGTGATCCAAGACCAAGAAAGTATTAAAGATTGCCAAGATCCTTCATTCCAAACTAATGATGTAAAGAGAGTTTGAGAGTGTGAATGCTTGAAAGTTCGTCGCCCATGATGATCATGTCATCAACATATAGTAGTACCAAGATCAAGCTTGAGCCAGTCTGTCGGCGTAATAAAGCAAAATTGCAGGAAGTGAATCCAAGGTGGAACTTTGAGAACTAGGCTCGAGAAGCTTGTTTGAGACCATAAGAGCCTTCTGGAGATGACACGCCTAATGTCGAGGATGACGTTAACCAGGCGGAAGTTTCGTGTACATCTCCTATGTGAGCTCCTTGTTAGAGAAAGCATTTTTTACGTCCATCTGAAACACAGACCACGACAAGTAGAGACAATTATAATAAGAGCTCAGATCGGTGTAAGACGAGCTACGGGAGCAAATGTCTCCTCATGATCAATGCCATTGTTTGACAATCCTCCAAGAAAGATACTCATCATTTTAAACAATTCAAATGATACCCTTATATAACTGACTTTAATAATTCACTTTTTTGGACTTGCAACCATAAGATTGTAATTTGTCGGGCACAAGCAACCCTGCCCACGGTAAGACAACGTCTGGATGATACATAATCCCTTCAGGCCCCCACCCCAATCCCACTCCCCACAACCCGAATTTGTTGTTCCCCCCAATCTTGAACCTTAATGCAATCTGGGCATTTCACTGGAAAAGAAAAAGAGCACATAGTTAAAAAAGGTCATCTCGTATGTACTGTTTACTAACGCTAAATATAAATGCAGCTAGTCGGATTGACAAGCAATTGCCCAAAAAATTTGGAGCACTAATCTTCGCCTCCACTAGGTTGAGCTAAGCCAATGATTTAAACTGTTGATACCATTGAAGGAACAGCTAATTATGAAGGATTATATCTATCAGGGGTGTTCAGCTATAATTGCGTGGAGAAACTCGTCCCGACGTCTGCACCAGCAAGAGATAAATGTCTCAATTTCTGAACTGCATCGACGTTAAAGATCAGCCTTCCGTGGTATAGAAGTAGACGCTTCAACATTCAGAATCCCACTGCTATAAATACAAACGTGGAAAGGGTTGAGGTCAAAAAAGTTTGAGGTGCAAATTTCTCCCTACTCCCAATCATAACAAGATTAAAAGACAAATTCCTCAAGTAAACGGTAGCTAGAGAGTGAGCTCCTAATCGTCCTTCCATCTGCATAGACACGTTTGAAAGCAAGCCTCCTTACCGAGAGGCACTTCATGTTGTCGCCAAAAACTCGACGCCCCAACTTACCTTCTTGTAAGCACAAAACTTCAAATGTTCCTGATGCGAAGAGTGTTTGAAGGAAAGCAAGAAATCGTTGCCTAAGTATTGACGTTATCTCCAGTTCGTCGAGGGCCGTTGCTATCCATTGGTCAAGAAGTGGCATACTCCTATTTTTGTTTGTGTGAAGCACAAAGTTCTTTATGTGCATCTCGTCTTAGTGACATATCTTCAGTGTGTTGTCCACACATCCTTAAACCTTCTGGCTCGAGGCTTCGGCCACCTGCAATGCTCAAAATCCAAGATAGGGTTTGCGCCCTTTGTTCACAGCAACAGGAAACACTGGAGCATTTGTTCATGGCCTGTCCTTGTACTACCAACCTCTAGACATTATACCCCGATCGGATTACCGGTGGTGCTTACCTTTAGTTTATGGTCTCGACTCTCAATTCCTGACTTGCACCACCTTTACGCTTGCATGGCCAAAGCATTAGAGCAAGATCGTCTAGACTTCCATTTGGAAACACGATCTACAGTCTCTGGATGAAAAGTAATGCAAGATTCTGTAGCAGAAGTGAAGGTGTTTTGGCAACTATTGAACAATGGACAAAATTTGGGGTGCAAAGTCGGTAGACTGCCCCAAAATCTTATACGAATTGCCAGCTTTGTTTAGCTTGGAACTTGCCTGAGAAAGTGTCATACTAAGCCCGCTGTTGTATATCTTCGCCTGTATAGCTTTAGTTCGTAAAAATTTGTTTTGAGCTTCCGACCGGAATAAGAGGACCACTTACATATACTCGTAACCATGGAAGCAGATACCTGGAGCCAGAAGTGAGAAGTTCAGGGCTTTAAGCATGCTTCGGTATGAACGTTTCAAAAAGGCGGCTTTAGACACGTATGCTGCTGAGGCCATCGGCTTCTTTAGAAGGCTGACGAGGGCAATTCTCGTATTTACATTATTCGGCCAAATGTCTAATTTTTTGAATTACCTTGACTGTATCCCCGAGCCATGTGGCAATTTCGCACTTCAACAAAACCGATCATGGAACCAACAATTTATATTTCACTTCACCGTAACAAATTTAAATCAGGAAGTCTAGGGCAAAGTCGGTCTTGCAGTTTCACAAGGACGCAAGCCTATCACAACAAAATATTACAGTAAATTTATTCACTTAGAAAACCTTAGGAAAGAAAAAGAAAATTTACATCAGGTTAGCAACTATTTCTGAGACTGCATCCTACTCAGTAAATTCCAATGCGCGAACCGGTTTGCCATGGCGAAGTAAACCTTAAGAATCTCGGCAGCATGCAACACCAAAAATGGCAAAAGCTCCGAAGCTCTAAGTCTTGGACGCAATGGAAAAGCAGAATGTTACATGGTGTCTTATCCTTGATTGTAACATTAACACCACGTTTTAATCGCCTTGTAGGCAGTAAAGTTGCCGAATATTTCCAGAAGCTGGCAAAATAAGAAAAGACCAACTTAATGAAAAGGAAGAAGCATAATAATCAATTTTTGCTTTAAACATACAAATACAAGGTGTTGCAGCAAGTAAGGACACATGGTATTAAATACAGAGTACAAAATAGTCATTCCAAACAAGGGGAAGACAAGCAAACTGAGCAGCTTCCATAGATTAAAACTTGCAAAAGAACTGAAAGCTGCTGGTCACATTGTAAGCTGAACCCTAGTCAAGTACAGATTCCCCTCTTAATAACTTGAAGGTACATTTTCTAATGTAGTGGTAAAATAAGGCAAGTGGAGAAAACTTGGAAGATATATCGAGCACTTGAAAGTTTAAATCCTGTCTGCTTAACTTGCTAATAAGATTTCTGGGAATTCCATCTGTGTATATTTACATTATGTACTTTGCCAGTTGAACCATGTTGTAGTGAACAATTTTGGTACAATATGCTTTACCTGTCAAAATATGTTGCTGGTCCCATAGAAAAATTGACATGAATCTTTGATTCGCTCTACTTCGACTTGAATTCTTGGTCTAAATCTTGATTTAAAAGCTTTAAAGCATGGCTGTTTTGCACTTCCGAAAGCATCCATCGCCAACACACTACGAAGAAATTATTTAGCCTAACATAAGCCTGGGTAGCTAAGGCCAGCTTGACCAGATGAAACGAGTGTTTGTTTCACAGTGGAACTTTTTCCTTTCCCAATATGTTTTTTTTATTCTTGTAATCATTACTCACCAGAAGACAATTGTTTTCTCTCTCCACCATTTGTTTTCTTTTCCTGTCGCTGTAGTTAAATTCCATCTTCGAGAAATACATGGCACAGAAAGAGGCTCGAGTTTCTACTAAAAGACCAAATAATACAGCTGAGCAGGTGAAGAGTGGGGAATACAGGTTCCCAGCTGCAGAAATTTAACATTTTAGGCTGTTGGAGATGACAACCCTTGGCTACGTTCTCTCATTCCCAGATCCTCAGAGTATGAATCATGCATGTGAGCCTTTTACAAGGTTCAGAGGGAAGGTTCTGCACTACACAGGATCATGCCCACTAACATTTAACAAACCACGGCAACTGTCCTCTAGCATACAAGGCCTCATGCCCACTCAATTGAAGCTCTCCCTCACGCTCAATCTTAAAAGGACGCAAGGTCTATCTCTAATAGACTCGCACAACATACCCTAATAATCCCAGAAAGCCTCTTCTGAGTAACCAGCATTGGTGTTCCCATTGTTCCGTGAACAGAGAAAAAAGCATCCCGAGGATCTGCTCCTTATTTTCAAGGCTGTTAGCTCTATTGCAGCTGTAGCCTCATGGGCCTTAGCACTTTGGGATGGGGGTCTCAACATGCTGACCTAATTCGTACGGGTGGGCCAAGAATCAGATGAAATTTCATGGTACAACCACACTT
>JAVXUP010004810.1:0-25871 GCA_033070095.1 Escallonia herrerae | reverse complement strand
GTGATCAATTGAAAGGCTACTCTTCAAACTATTACTGTCTTGTCTACAAAAGAAGCTGAGTACTTAGCGGTGACTGAAGCACTGAAGGAAGCCATTTGGTTGAAGGTCTTGGTTGGTGATTTGGGGTCGAAGCAGGAGTCTAGCACTGTTTACTCACTACAAGAAAAGTAGTTTTTTGCGATGGACTTTTAGCGACGGATGAAATTCCGTCGCTAAAAGCTCTTTTAACGATGGAATTTACCGTCTGTAAAAGTTCGTCGTTAATAACTTTTACAGACGGAAAAAACTACAAGGTTCGTGTTCCATTTGCAGAAGAAAATTCGTAATAAACGGAGGCTTACGTAATGGAAGAGCTTGTTAAATTTTGTAGCTAATATTTTGAGCCTGATGTTGATACAAAGTTAAATCAACTATGCTGAAATGACCCCGGAGCCAACGCAAATTTGGAATGACAATTGTCAATATTCAAGCAATCAGGTAGTCCATTCGGAAGAATCTATACTCAATAGCTAAAGGATGAAGAGTATAGTGCTGCAATGTTATATGTCCTTCTAAATTGTGATGAAGTTTCAGTATTTGTTGAGTAAGCTAATGTCTTCAAATAATTATTAGACATAATTGAAAATGTGTTATAAGCGAGTCAACTATATTGGTTTGCAGGAAGTTGAGTGCAGAATCTTTAATCACTCATCCTGCTAGACTTGAATCTCATCGAAAATCACAATTTGTATAGTGGTTCAGAAGACATGTAAGTCTTTAACCAAAGTATATTATGTGTTATATATAGTTATGTGGTTTATTAGTATAATGATTTATCCTTAATTTTTACCGTCATATACAATAGGTTTTGTCGATCGATAAACCAGTAGCCTTCTGCTTGAAATTACTAGCTCAATGCTCTAATAAACAAGCATTCTATCATGGAGGCTATATCATCAACGAGTTTAGGTTTAACGGAAAAGATGATAACTGAACAAAACAAATCCAAAATAGTAGAGTCTTGGTCAAAGGCGATTGTTATGATGAGAATTGCATGGACTTTTATGGAGAGCTAGATGAGATTGTTGAGCTAGCATATTTAGGTTTCGAAAATTGCCTGGTAATGTTCAATTGTACATGGTTTGATGTTACATGCAAGGAGACAATCCGTGTTAGCTTGTAAGGGATTGTAGATGTCAAGACTTGTATCAGACGAGCCGTTTGTGTTTTCTAGTCAAGCTGCACAAGTCTTTCATGCAGAGGACGTTGCAAATCCCAAATTTCATTGGTGTACAATTATAAAGTCCAAGAAATTACCCATGGCATATGACAGTGAGGTCGACACCTTTCAAGCTAACCAAGCACCTATCTTGGTACCTGTTGAACGAGGAGGACGATCTTCCTCTTCAACCAATACTTCAAGTAGGAGAAGAAGTTATTGATGATGACGTGGAAGACGTGGCAAGTGTTGACAATGATGTGGCTGAGTCTACTAACGAAGATGATGAATTACAAGATGAAGAGGACGAAGAGTCCCACGAAGAAAAGGATGACGAGTCTGACGATGGTGATGATTCCTAAAAATGAAAATGATTGACCTGTACTGCTGTAACATGCATTGTTTTAGTACTTGGTTCATATAGTGTTTTTATACTAGGTTCATATAGTGTTGTAACATGTTGTGGACTATAATTGTTTTAATGTATTTATTTCTTTGCACTTTATCTATACAAAGTCAATTATGGATAGATTACAGGCTATTTGTGGTCGGGGTGGACGCCGAACTGCCTCCACCCTTGTGGCTCCCACCTCATTATTGTCTACTGATGACGAGGCACATAGTGCTCACATACAGCAGACGGGGCCCCAGCCCCAACCCCATGCCGATTCCTCCCACACGAGTGTTGATTCTTGTTCTTCTGTGAGTTCTACCTCAGGTATATTTGATAACCGTGTTTAGTCATAATGCTAGCCTTATATTTAAATTATATTTGAACTTTATTAATATTGGTGTTTTGTAGGATCTCGACGGGGCCGTGGACCGACACGCGGGATACGCATCGATCCCCAGCGTAAACAGAGCGTTACTCTCACCCAGGAGGGCCACTAAGTAAAAAAATCACATCACCCAGTACTTACATTCTTTAATTCTGATAGTTATTACGGTTCACTTATTTAATGTTTTTATTTATTTCTTTATCAAGATCATGGAGACTTCGATGAAGACGAAGATTGGCATCCTTGTGAAGGGCCGATTCTTTGAGCCACGCTATACTAGAAGGGCTGGGATGCCAGGACGAGGGAGGCCTTATGGGAGGAGTGGCTGGTACAGTTAACTATTTTTGTCAGTCATCATTTGTTTAATTACAATGTAGTATTTAAATTAATCGTATTGATTGTGTAATTAAACGCCTTGTAGGAGGGGTTAGAGTCTGAGTCGCCTGAGCAGTAGGCGTTAGGGCGGCATGCTTTTTTTGCCTATACCGACAAGAATTACTGCTGATGGTTGCACGATGCACGGGACCAGGCGAAGGAGATGCTGCCTGAGGGTGCCCCGATGGAGGAGTTGAAGGGATATCCCTCTCATTAGATATCTTCATCTGTATGGGGCAGATGGTTGATCGGTGGAGGACTGATCCAGCCTGGGAGGCCAAGAATAAGAGTGGGGCCGAGAACAGACATGAAAAAGATTCCACACACACAGGGGCGTTGATGGTCACGATGTTATTTGACACAAGAAAGCGGTTGAGCACCCAGACCTGGAGGCGGATGAGGTCATAGCTCTGACGTATAGTCAGACGCACGTGAGGAAGATGGATAAGGATGATGCACGCGGGGCGAGGGACTTTGTTTAAGAAATTTCCTGAGGATCGATGTAACTTCGAGTTAATTTCATTAATTTGTTAAATTTTTGTCTTTGTATTCAATGTTTGTTGCTTTAATGTTTGAGCCCCCTCTAGCTATTTGTATCCCTCTCCCCTGCCCTCTTGGCTTGTATTCCCCTCCCCTCCCCTACTCTATTGTATCCCCTCCCCTTCCCTACTCTATTGTATCCCCTCCCGTGCCCTCCTGAGCTTTATATACATTTCATTTTTTGATTAGTATAGAATTTGTAAAGTTATATATTTGTATTGTGTTTGTTTTAGGGTTAAATAATTGCTTAATTATTTAATGGATCAGCAATTATTTAACCCTAATGTGCATTTGTTGGATTGAGAATAGTTGTTGAGAACTTGAATTTTTAATTACAGGTTGGGCATTAAAAATATATAAAAAATTAAAAATATTCAACTTTTAGCGACGGAATAAAAGTGACGGATTTATTCCGTCGCAAAAGGTTCGAGTGACAGAATAAATCCATCTCGGAAGGTTTATTTTTAGCGACGAAAATTCCATCATTAAAGGTTCACCTTTAGTGACGGAATATTAGTCGCTAAAAAATTATTTTCCGTCTCTAAATACTTAACGTAATAAATTATTTTCACTAAATAAAATACAAAAAATATATTTAGCGGCGGAAATTCCGTCGCTAAATGTATTAATAAGTCTGTCGCTGAAAGTCAATTTTTGGGCGAAACATCTCAAAATTTCGTCGTAAAACTTTTAGCGATGGGGTTGTAGGCAACGAACTTTTAGCTACGGGGTGTCCGTCTGTAAAGGTTTTTAGCGACTGATAGGGCTTTTAGCGACGGATATGCCCGTCTCTAAAAGCCTTTTTTCTTGTAGTGACTGCAACAGCCACAGTGGCATATATCTGACAAAAAAAATCAGATTTTTCATGAGCGGACCAAGCATATTGATGTCAGGTTTCTTTTATTGAGGATATAGTTTCTCAGGGTACTGTTATGGTAATGAAGATTTTCACTGTTGAAAATTCAGCAGACATGATAACAAAGCATATTTCAGAGATCAAGTTTAAGCATTGCTTAGATTTTATTGGTATCCGCAAGATTTGAGGTGCAACCCTAGGGGCCATGTGTGGTAGCATTAGATGGTATTTTCATGTTGATTGTGGCTTGTTTTATCCAAGCCAAGGCGGAGACTTGTAATAATTTGTCTTGGATATAAAAAAATAGGGAATGTGTGGGTATCCCACATCGGTTATTTAAAATAAGTTACGACTTGACCCTAAGTATATAAGTTGTATTCCTCCACACTGGTTATTTTGAGAATGTCACTACTTATCTCTAAGTATATATATATAGGGTCTTATATTGTGTTTAAAGAAAAGATAGAAGAGTCATTTTTTGAGAGAATTTGTTGAGAGAGACAAAAATCTGTAATCTCCATAACCGAACATAGTAAAATCGCTACTATCACCGTAGAGTTGGATTTCACCGAATTACGTACTTGTGTCTTGTTGCTTTTGTAGTGTATTATTATTTTTTCGATTTTCTTCTTCATTGCTTGATGAGAAATCTAGTATATTATTTAACATGTACATATGAAACCATTTGATCCATAAGGAGTTTTTCTTGTACGTTAGATCCCAAAGGTGCTTGCACGCAGCAGCTGTTCTTCCTGTTTTTTTTTTAATATCCCTTAAGCCAATTTAATAAAAAGCCGAAGTTCGGATTACATACTACCAAGCTGGTTGCATAATTTGTTACCGAAGCTGTCTTTCATGCAACCCAAGCGATTTCTAGCCATGCAGTAATTAGCTTCTCAGAGTCAAGCTCAATTAGTCAACCTGATGCTTGACAGACAACATGTCTTTTGTCGCAAGAATTCATCTCGAGTGACAATTCTGTGAATGAGTACTACAAGTTGAACTTAAGCCGCTTCTGTACATTTCATAAGCTTACATGTTCTTGGACATCAAGGTTGCTGCGTGCATATGGGTTGATGTGAGTGGAAAGGAAATGGATTATTTTTGGCCCAAGGTTATTGTAGTTGATGTAGCGCTGTTTTAGAGAGAGAGAGAGAGAGAGTGAGTGTGTGTTGTTGGATGCTGTTATGGTGGGTGTGTTGAGAGGGTCTTTTCTAGACGGGGGATGGGGGGAGAGAGGGAGGGGAGACTATTGATGAAGCAACAGGTGATAGTGAGTGGAAGGCCGAGAGAGAAAGCAAATGGATGCGTGGAAGGAGTAATGATAGTTGTTCTCCTTTCTGCAGGGAAGGGCGGTCTGAGTAGACAAATTGCCATCAATTGGATTTAGATTTGCAGGAATTCTGTTAGGGCTTTTCGATCTCCCTTCTAATCAACCGCCGTAGACATGTTTGACATGGACGGAAGCTTTGATGGACCCCCCGCCCCCACCCCATTACTCATTGCCCCCATGACCCACTCCTCCTCTGTATACAAGCATCCATACCCATATCAGCAACAACAATATGTAACGTTGGTTAACAACAAACCCACGGCACCGAGAGGAGTAGAAAAAAATTTAACACCCAAAAACAAAAAAAAAAAATTGTGCCAGAATGCGGTACAAGTTAATGCGTCAATACGTAACGCATAGGATAAGTAGTCCCTAATATGCTATCTGATCTTCTTTAACCACCTCAATTGGTGAAAATATTTGATGCATATCCACTAACATATGTAACACTACCAATATGGAATTGTTCGAGTTTTGTCACGAGATGTGTCAAAGTTGGAAAAAAAACAAAAATTTGTAATAGAAAACTATGTTATATTATTTTTTTAATTAAATATGATGGAGAAAATTTAGTAGCTATAGAGTACTTTAAATTTGAGGTGAATGGAGGTAGGTTTTGGTAGAGTTTTTAATGATATTCAAAGAGCATGCTGTTAGTTCAAAGGTAATTTAGGGGATGTCAAGCATTTTCGGTTATCCTTAAAGACATTGAAGTTGGTCGATCACTATATATAGTATAGATTAGCTCGTGGAGCGGAGGAAGCGAACCCTGAATGGCTGCCAACCTCATCATGAATCTCTCTAGAGTCTATGCTAGCTTTCGCAGCATCATCGCCATAAGCTCTTAATTTCTTGATACCTGCACCTAATTTCTTGAAAACTTAGGGTAATTAATATCCATTTATATGTTGGCATTAGGAAACTTAATAACGTCCCAAATGCTCACTCTGCTATACCTAAAGAAATCAAGTTACTGCATTTTATAGCTTTGTTTGTGTGATTAGTACCCAAGCTCGCATAAAAAAACGCACGGACACATAAACATTTTGCACGAATAATTTAGTGGAGAAAAAGTTAGTCAGATTAATGTTACAACTTTGTAACTCTGCTTCACATCTTATCTTGTATTCATCTTATCTTATAGTTATGATAAACAAGATGTGAAACACAAGCTTTGAACAGCCATACCTGAGAATTAGGTCCCCCTCCCCTCTCTGTCGTATTTACCGCGGTTGGAGTGGCTGTCGGGCTTAGGGTGTCAGCTGCAGTCAGGGGTGGAACTCTTACCTGACGGGAGGGGGCAATGGCACTCCCCAATTTTTGAGATTTCTTTTTTAGTTTTCAGTATAAATGATATTTATATTTAACATATTTATAAAAATACCATTATATCGTAAAAGTAATTAATTGGGATTTTGTTTTATTGTATTTCTACTCTTTGTTCTATCGGCCGTCATACTCTTCGTCTTTCGCATTCTTTTACTCCATCTTCATTTACGAATGATCAAGGTCTTTTTTTTCCCTTTAATTTAAATTATTGTAAAATTTTAACTTATAATGCACTATTATACTGTTGATGGTGCCGGAAATGGTTCGATGATACGTGGAGGTGCCACAAAGGATGCGGTCTGAGTTGGCTTCCAGGTAGGCAACGTGGGAGACAGCAAGGACGGCGCAAGGGCCGAGGACAAGGCTCCCCAGACAGGTCGTGAGGGGTGGCAGTGCTGCGCAGGCAAGGTGACGATGAACAGGACCGACAGTCTGCAGTCCGTAATGAGGGTATGGCGTCCAGGGTCCGTAGACGGGAGTTCAAGTATATTTCTCTCACTAGAATTCCAGAGAGAATGTTTCCTTTAGAGAGAGAAAGTGAAAAGTCCAAATGAGAATCCGATCCTTGAAAAAGCTCCAAAGTCCACTATTTATAGGCAAAAATGTGCATGTGTCATAAGTTGACATGTGTCGCCCCCTGGGAACGACACGTCACCAGGGGGCCAACGCACTGACCCTTCGTTGGACTGCCGGTTCCTAAGTTCGTGCTGCCCTGCCCTTGCAACATCTCTCTGCCTGTCTGAGGAGACTGATCATGCCGCGGTAGCATGGTCAGAGTAGCCCGTTGCCCCAGCCTCCAGTCCAAGCCCTTACTGAATCCCACAGGTCTGGCAGCGGCGGGGAAGACCCGACGCCCAGCTGCCAGGTGGACTAGGCAAGATGCCCTTCCGAAGACCTGCTCCCGTCTCCGAGTGACCCGGGGGTCATAGTCCTTAGGGGTGCCGACGCGAGCCCCCAGTGCCAGAGCACGTAGGCTAGTCACGCAGGCACCCTGGCGGAGATAGTGTCCTGGAGGAGTAGCCTATCCCGTAAGCATATAACATGATTGCAGCGCATGGGGCGCGGTTGAGTGCGGGCGACGAGGGTCGCAGAGTGATCTCCGAGCGACGAGGGTCGTTGCGTGGATGGCGCGCGACCGTGAGCGACGGTTGTCATGGCGACAGAGCGGCCACAAGTGACGGTCATCGAGACTACGGGCGACGGTCATCGCGACGAAGGGGCACGGCCGAGAGCGACGGTTGTCGCGACTATGGCGGAGTGCGGCCGCGAGCGACGGTCGTCGTGACAATGGGGTGGGGTCAAAGGTGACGGCGTCGGTGTTCAAGGCAGGTGGCCGACCCCCATGGGGTGGCCGACCCCCAAGGGAGGCCGACGCTTGGGGGAGGCCGAGCCTAGAGGGAGGCCGACCCCCGAGGGTGGCCGACCCCCGAGGGTGGCCGACCCCTTGGGGGAGGCCGACCCTAGAGGGAGGCCGACCCCCCGGGGTGGCCGACCCCCCAGGGTGGCCGACCCCTTGGGGGAGGCCGACCCTAGAGGGAGGCCGACCCCCCGAGGGTGGCCGACCCCCAAGGGAGGCCGACCCTTGGGGAGGCCGACCCCTTGGGGTGGCCGACCCCTTGGGGTGGAAGGCACGCCGAAGTCGCTTCACGAATGGTTCACGTGACTTGAGCATGCGTTGCTTTGACCGGCCCTCGAGCGTTGAAAAGTTGACCGCTGACTGGGTGATGTGTCGTGCAAAGTGGGTCCCTTGGCGGGTCTTGGGGTGCGACCAGAATAGGGTATGAACATAAGCCCCCTGCGTGCGGCGGGCGCGGAGGGGCAACCCGAGCGGGCGTCGCATGCATAAACGATGTGGTTACAGCCCCTGTTGCTGCGGGGGCCAAGGTTCCTGGTAATGGAGCCGGCGATGACGCTAAGCCCGTGTAGCAGTTTGATTGAGCCGGCGATGGCTTCAAGGTTGTGAGCCCATCCCGTAGTTTGATTGTGCCGGCGATGGCTTCAAGGTTGTGAGCCCATCCCGTAGTTGATTGTGCCGGCGATGGCTTCCAGGTTGTGAGCCCATCCCGTAGTTGATTGTGCCGGCGATGGCTTCAAGGTTGTGAGCCCATCCCGTAGTTGATTGTGCCGGCGATGGCTTCAAGGTTGTGAGCCCATCCCGTAGTTGAGTTTGATTGAGCCGGCGATGGCTTCAAGAGTTTGAGGCCCATGCCCATGGCCCATAGTTTGATTGTGCCCGGCTTGATGGTTGTGGTGCAAGGATTGTGAGCCCATGGTGCCGAGCCCATGTTGAGTGGTGGGGTGACCGTCGCGAAGGAGATTGTGCGGGGCGCCCATGGCGCATGCCGGCGACGGGTCGCGGAGATAGTGCCGCACGCATGATGAGCGCAGGCGCGGCGACGAACGTCGCGGAGCTATGTGCCGGGGCACGTATCATGAAGATGGCGCACGGGCGCGGCGACGAACGTCGCGGAGCTACATGGTGCCGGGGCACATGGAATGCGGGGCGCGGCGACGAACGTCGCGAGCTATACTTGGTGCCGGGGCACGCATGATGAGAATGGCGCACGGGCGCGGCGACGAACGTCGCGGAGCTATACTTGGTGCCGGGGGCACGCATGATGAGAATGGCGCACGGGCGCGGCGACGAACGTCGCGGAGCTATACTTGGTGCCGGGGGCACGCATGAGATGGCGCACGGGCGCGGCGACGAACGTCGCGGAGCTATACTTGGTGCCGGGGGCACGCATGATGAGAATGGCGCACGGGCGCGGCGACGAACGTCGCGGAGCTATACTTGGTGCCGGGGGCACGCATGATGAGAATGGCGCACGGGCGCGGCGACGAACGTCGCGGAGCTATACTTGGTGCCGGGGGCACGCATGATGAGAATGGCGCACGGGCGCGGCGACGAACGTCGCGGAGCTATACTTGGTGCCGGGGGCACGCATGATGAGAATGGCGCACGGGCGCGGCGACGAACGTCGCGGTAGTGCATCAAGTGACCATTGGCGTTGAGCGCGCGTTGTAAAGAGCGCGATGAGTTGGCACAAGCGACGCGGTTCAAGGAGATGGCACGCGGGCGACGGGGCCTGTCGCGGAGCTGTCATGTGAATGCGTGCGACGAAGGTCGTGGAGGTGGCGCGCGGGCGCGCACTGCGGTCATAGCGGTGACGGCGCGTGGTCGACAAACTGTGGCGAGGCGCCGGCGGACGGGAGCGTAAAGTAAAGGAAAAAAGAAAGAAAAAGAAAAGAAAGAAAGAAAGAATAGAAAAAGAAAGAAAGAAAGAGAAAAATAAAAAGAAAAAGAAAAGAAAATTGCCCACCCCTATATAAGGAGCGGAGGGGGGCAGGGCGGAGGCACCGCCATTTGTGCCTACGCAAGTCAGAGAGAGAGAGAGAGAGAAAGAAAGAGAGAAAAAGGGATGGTGAGAGAAGAGGTGGAATTGGGCGAGGGGTCGTCGGGGCCAGGGGGTCGGCCAGTTGGTGGCTCTGCGAGGGGAGGGGGGTCGGCCAGCCACGGGGGCTCGGCCGCACGAGGGGGGTCGGCCCAGCGAGGGGCGTCGGCCGGACAGGGGGTCGGCCCAGCGAGGGGGGTCGGCCGGGCAAGGGGGTCGGCCCAGCGAGAGGGGTCGGCCGCGCATGGGGGGTCGGCCAGCCACGGGGGGTCGGCCGCACGAGAGGGGTCGGCCGAGCGAGGGGGATCGGCCGGACGGGGTGGGTCGGCCCAGCGAGGGGGATCGGCCGGGCAAGGGGGGTCGGCCCAGCGAGAGGGGTCGGCCGCGCATGGGGGTCGGCCAGCCACGGGGGGTCGGCCGCACGAGAGGGGTCGGCCGCACATGGGGGGTCGGCCAGTCACGGGGGGTCGGTCACGCAGGGTGTCCGACAGGCCCAAGTCCCATCCTCACAGCCCGGAGCGACGCCAGCAGCGAAAAAAGTTCGGCAGAAGATGTGGGCGAAGCCGCGAGGGGCCGCGACGGGTACATCGCGACCGCCGCGGGATATGATGACTGTACCTGTGCCGGCGCCGCCAGTCGATGAGGCCATACCGTCAGTGGGTGTCGAGGCGGCAGTGCCATTGACCTTTGATGATGGCGGTAGGAGGTCCTACGATCCGGAGCCAGATAAAACAAACACATTGCTGGGGGTGAGGGGAGTAGTACCGTGTGTACCGGACCGTGAGCTGTGGAGGGAGTTGGCCATTCGTGTGGCAGACGGAGCGTTCAGGACACCGTGGGGTGGTCCGTCGATGGGAGAGGAGCCTCGGCTGTCGTCACCCTACCTTCGCGCGCCGAGCCCGGCGGAGGCGCCTGTGATGTCGCCGAGGTATGTACCGGCATTGTTGATTGGGAGAGAGGACATACCTTGGTCGCCGGTGATGTTCAAGGGCCATAGTGCGATGCCGGTAGGGTGGGACTTTTGGTGTGAGCATATGTTGGAGACACCGGTGAGGGCGCAGGTGTTGCAGGCACTAGGGCTGTTACCGGCGATCAATGTTACGGCGAGGGGGCTGGAGTTATATAGGGATACGCCAGGGATGACCCGATTGCTGGCAAGATGGAGCACGCAGTCGCATACGTTCGTGACCGAGTTCGGGGAGATCGGGCCGACGTTACTCGATGTGTTGATGCTGACAGGGCTGCCGATACACGGGGAGGTGGATGCACGGGTGACCCGGCTGAGCGGGGAGGAGCGGTTGTTGCAGACGCAGCTACTGGACATTTTGGCGGAGACGAAGAGGCACCGGAAGGGGACGTACGGTGGGTGGCTGCGCCAGTTCTACGGCACGCCGCAGGCGAGGACAGGCCAGAAGTTGGGCAATGCTGCCCAGTTCGTGATGGGTCCGTATCATGGCAGCGATCGGTACGAGTTGGTGGCGTTTTTGGCGATGTTCTTATCGAGGTAAATTTTGTACTGTCGTGTGATTATTCGTGAATATATCGTATGTCCTGCTTGCCCTGTAAAACGTCAAACTGACATATGTTGCCGGTCGTTGTTTGCAGGTTTGTGTTTGAGGGGACACCTGAGGATGGCATTTCCCCGAGGGTGTTTCCCTTGGCCATTAGGATGGCGCAGGGAAGGCGGGTCGGCTTGGCTCCGGTGTACTTGGGCACGTTATACTCGCGGCTAGATCAGTTCGTGAATGACGTGAAGCGGTCGTATGGTCGGTATCAGGTGGCGACGTACGTGGACTGGATGTTTTTGCAGAGGTACCTGTACGAGTGCTTTCCAGGGTACCGTCCTGACGGATACCCACTCGCACACCCGTCACCGACGATGGGGACAGTGACCCGTCCAGGCAGGTCGCGGCAGGTGGCGTTGTGGTGTAGCGGGTCTCGGGCTTTTGCTTGGGCAGGCATCAGGAGGCCGGGGTGCCCGTTGGCACAGATTCTAGACAAACGGGGGGAATGTGAGCGACGGCCCTATATGGAGATGCATGCGTCATATGGTACGCCGCCATGGCTGCACGTGCAGGAGGTGACGACAGATCTGAGCCGGAGAGGCGAGCTAGCGCCAGGACAGCTGGCGCTATTGGTCGCGTATTTTCCCGGCTGGCTCCCGGTATTGACAGATGATGGCGGGAAGCCCGCCGAGTGCTGCTATTATGTGGCGAGGTATTGCCCGGACCGTCTGTCGTTGGCGTTCGGGTACGATCTAGAGCCCCCATGCGGTTATGACAGCCCTTGGAGTGTGGCGACGGCTTTTGGGTATACACTATATGACAGAGCCCGCGAGTGGCCGGCACCGACGACAGAGTGGAGGCAGCCAGGGACAGAGGTGGCAGGGGCGGTGACCGCGGATTATGCGCATTGGTGGGAGCGACTGCGAGGGAGCTGGGCCGGATGGCTGGCACAGCCGTCAGGCACACGTCGACAGGTAGATGTGTTCGCATGTGACCGAGCCCTGAGTTTGATATCGGCCACAGTCGCGAGGCAGTGCGGGATGCTGTCACTGGTGACCGGGAGTTCTGTTCCGAGCTCGGAGAGGGAGGCGGAGGAGGATGCCGTAGAGTTGGGGGACGCTGCTCCCGGGGAGGACCGTGGGGAGGAGCCTATTGCCGAGGTGCCGAGGGTGCCGGGGGCCGGCAAGGGGCCCTTGTCGGCATTGCGAGTGGGGATGATGGAGACAGCTCGTCAGGCTAGTGCTGGTACCTCAGCCCCACACCTATCAGGGGCGAAGAGGCCGCGCGACGTATTAGAGGAGCTAGACTCTGAGGTTTGCTTCTGTCCTTTCTTTTTGTCGTATAAATATGGTTTGCATATTGCTCATAATCTGTGAACTGACAGCGGTTTTGCCAGGGGGACGAGGAAGAGGCGGTCGCGGGGGGAGCGAGGCCGAGACTGAGATCGCAGGCGAGGAGGCTATGGCAGCCGAGGCCGGCAGATTAGTTGACAGTGACGAGACCGAGGCCGTTGAGCTATTGACGGCCAGTGTGCCGAGGAGGGTGAGCCCATTGCCTGCTACTGAGGAAACGGTGGGGGCACTATACGGCGGAGAGGGGAGCGATACGGTGATGTTCGACATTGACGAGGACTGGTGGACAGGCATGGAGACGCAGGTTGTGGGAGGTGATGGTGGCGAAATGGCGGAGCCTGAGTCTGTTGTTGCTGCCTCGATTCGTGAGCGAGAGACACCGGTTCAGGCCGTGGTGGTGCGACGGCATGACACATTGCCGGAGTCCGTGGTTGAGGTCGGAGCTACTCTTCTGGCGATGCACTCAGCCACGATTGGGGCGCAGAGGGCGGGTGGGATGTCGGAGATTTCTGCAGCGGGCGGCAGTGGCGCGACAGTCGGAGATATGAGTAGAGGATCCTCGAGCGGTCAGGTGGATGTGGCAGCTTGGGGGGGCCTCCAGCTACCGGCGGAGACTGTGCGCCGGTTAGAACTGGTGAAGGCAGCGTTCCCGCAGACATTCGAGAGCGTGGTGGTAGAGAACCCAGTACTACGGATGTGGGTGTCTGCAGGGTTTATGGAGTGGTTGCTGCCGTTCGCCAGTGTGCCGTCGTCGGGTTGGACTGCAGAGTTCGTTGCTCGGTCGCTTTCAGAGTTCGCTCCGTTCACATCGCTAGGTATGCAGCTGGACTGGCTAGCAGATTTCTTTAGATCGAGGAGCGTCAGCCACGATATGGATGAGAGGCGTGCAGTCGTGGTTATGCGGGAGATGTTGCTGGAGCGGCGCCGCACAGGATTAGAGGCAGAGCGGTCAGAGATCACGGCAGAGTTGGCCGGGATTGACATGCAGGTGGCAGAGATAGAGAGACAGCTCGTCGATTTGCAGAGGCAGTTGTCCGATCTACAGAGGCGGCGAGGTGAGGTGGACGGGCGAGAGTCAGAGCGGTTAGGGCGACAGGCCGAGCTTGATGCTGGATGGTCAGAGGTACAAGCGGAGCGGGAGGTACTTCAGGCATTCAGCTCCCACCCAGTTGCATCGCTGTTGTCTAGACTTTCCTAGCTTGTATGTTACTTTGCCGTAGTTGTAGTGCTTAACGACGGCTAGTAAACGTTTGATGTATATGTACATATTTTCGATGGTCTCGGCTTATTGTATGTTATGTTCGGTTGCTCTCTTCTTTCTTCTCTCTTTTTTTTTTGAATGTCTTGCTTGTTTCGGTTACTTGTGAATGCTCTCCCATTCCCGCTCGTAGAAAGTGACTTAGGAAGCATAGGTTGAGAATGAGTGCCAGCTGGGCAGAAGTTGAGGTAACAGCATGACTTTGTATTGATAGGACGCGGTACAAAACACCATTACATGACTAGTGTAGAACGCTACACAGATCAACAAAAAAATACAAGTCTGCAAGCAATGTCGCATGTACAAAAATGCTACGAGGGCGCGTTCTATGACGCGACTACACATAATACTTCTTCAGGTAGCGGCCGTTGATGGGGGCCGAGACCTGACCGTCGTCGTGGTTGAGCAGGAGGTACGAGCCATTAGTGCGGGCTTCGTGCACCGTGAAAGGGCCCTCCCAGTTTGGCGTGAATTTAGGAGCTGACATGTTGGCCCGCACATGCTTGGCGGCTTGAAGAACAAGGTCGCCCTCGATAAACGAACGTGGCTTGACGGTCTTCCCATAAGCTTTCGTAAGCTGCTCATGATACTTCTTCATGCGGCGCAGGGCCGTGGCTCGTCGTTCGTCGAGGCCGTCAAGTGCCGCGAGCCGGGCTTCTTCATCTCCGAGACTGCTGCTTAGGGAAAGTCGAGCCGATGGTTCTGCGATCTCGGCAGGTACCACACACTCGTCCCCGTAGACGAGAGAGAAAGGCGTGGCCTTTGTCGCTGTGTGCATGGATGTTCTGTAGGCCCAGAGTGCCAGATTCAGTTGTTCGGACCACGACCGGTCGGCGTCATGCACCATTCGCGATAATACTCGTAGCAAAGTCTTGTTGGACGCTTCAGCTTGACCATTACCTTGCGGGTAATAGGGAGTTGATGTGGCATGGCTGATGTTGTACCTTTCCATGAGAGTTCGAACCTCTCGGTTAATGAATGGGGTGCCATTGTCAGATATAATACATCGAGGGATGCCGAAACGACAGATGACGTCGCGTAAGAAGTTGGAAACGGCACCTCCCGTGGCTCTCCGCAGAGGTACGGCTTCAACCCACTTCGTAAAGCGTTCAGTAGCAACCATGATCCATGAATGGCTTCTGGACGGCGGGTGGATGGGGCCGATGAGGTCGAGGGCCCAAGAATGAAATGGCCAAGGTGCTGAGATCATGTGCAAGTCGGATGCTGGCGAGTGTATCCTGTCGGCGTGCCGCTGGCAGGGTTGGCAGCGTCGGACATGCGAGATGGAGTCGGATTCCATAGTCGGCCAATAATACCCCAATCTTAGTAATTCTGCATACAGCTTCTGGGAGCCTTGATGTTCACCACAATCACCATTGTGTACTTCGTTAATGACTTTGACCACTTGGGCACCTTGCAAGCATCGCAGGGTGCGTCCCGAAAATCCCTTGCGAAATAACTCGCCTTCCGTCACAAAATACCTGACTGCCTTGCGCTTGATGGATCGTGCTGAGCCGCGGTCAGGTGGTAGAATCCCGTGGGATAGATACTGGATGAAAGGCTGGCGCCAGTCACCCTCGATGTCAATGACAAGAGCTTCGGCACCGTCGGGTGCATACAGGCACTCGGGACAATCCTTTTGTATATCCGAGGCGTCCTTGGCCATGGATGGCCAATATAATCCCATACGCTGGAGGCGACGATACAGAGGGGGACCGTCGAGGCCACAACACTTCTGGTGGCCGAGCTGTAATTTGTGTTTTGCCTCTTCCGGTGCCAAACATCTTGCTAGAGTGCCTCCGGGACACCGCCTGTATAAGACATCTCCCATCATTGAAAAGTCTGTAAGGGTGGAGGCATGAGCAAGAGATGGCGCTTTAAGTTTGTCGATGATAGGTTGCCTCCAATCGTCCGCAGTAACGTCCCTCGGGACTAGGTTCAGTGCTGTGCATGGTTCCATTCTCTTGACGATGGTTAGCATCCGTTGTTCACCATCGACCTCTATCTTTGACGCGATCGTGGCCAAGCAGTCCGCATGTCTGTTGTGGCACCTATTGTGATGTTCATACTGGACATGACCGAGTCTTCCTTCCAAGTGTTGCACCAAGGCACGATAAGGTGCCAAGGCTGGTTCTTTGACCGCGAACTCCCCGTCCGCCTGCTTCATGACCAGATTTGAATCTCCTTTCACACACAGCGCCTTAGCCCCCATACTGACGGCGATCATGAGGCCAATGACAAGTGCCTCGTATTCAGCTTCGTTGTTAGACACCGGGAATGCAAGTTTGAAGGATAATGAAGTGGTAACACCGTCTGGTGCCCGCAAGACTATGCCGGCACCCCCTTGCCGGAGGGGCGTGCCATTGGGGCCTTTGCTAGTGGCAGAGCCGTCGAATTCAAGCGTCCACAGTCCATCGATGTCGGTGATGAGGGCTGTCTCCTCCCCCGGCAGTTGATCCGATATCGGTTCACATTGTTGGCGTGGGAAGAAGGCCAGGAGGTCTGCGAGTGCTTGGCTCCGCAGAGCTGTAGGATTCTTGATAGATAAACCGAATTCGGCCAACAGCAGCAACCACCGTGTGAGTCGGCCAGACAGGGCGGGACGTGTAAGCATGTAACGGAGCGGGTCAGCCTTGGTGACGAGTGTGATCTGATGCGCTAGAAAGTAATGTCTGAACTTCTGTGAGGCGTACACCAAGGCTAGACAGTGTTTCTCGAGCTCGGAGTAGTTGGCTTCGGGCCCTCTGATCACTCTACTGAGGTAATAAACAGGACGCTCGACACCTTCGACTTCTTGGGCAAGCAAAGCCCCGATGGATCTGGGTGTGGAAGTCAGGTAGAGTAGGAGTGGGATGCCCCGTTGTGGTACGACCATGGTTTGCGGTGACATGAGGACCGCCTTAATCTGTTCAAATGCTTGCCGTTGGGGCGCGCCCCAATTCCACGGTGCGCTTTTACGCGTCAAGTGTTGAAATGGCGTAATGAGCTCGGCCAGTGCGGGTATGAAGCGTCGGAGGTAAGAGACCTTGCCGAGGAAGCTCTTCAGTTGCTTTGTGTTCTTGGGGGGGGGCATTTCTTGGATGGAGGCTGCTTTCGAGGGGTCAACGTCGATGCCCTGTCGACTGACCAAGAACCCGAGGAACTTGCCGGAGGAGACTCCGAAGGCACATTTCAATGGATTCATCCGCATGTTATACTGGCGGCAACGATCAAAGACCGCTTGAAGGTCGGTGAGGTGATCACTTTCCTTCCTGGATTTGATAATAAGATCGTCGACATAGTCTTCCACAGTATGGTGTATCATGTCATGGAATATTGCTGTCATAGCCCTTTGATACGTAGCACCCGCATTCTTGAGGCCGAAAGGCATAACTTTCCAACAAAAATTACCCATAGGAGTGCGGAAGGCTGTCTTGGCGCTGTCGTCGGGGTTCATGCGAATCTGATTATAACCTGCGAACCCATCCATGAAAGATAAAGTTTCATATCCGGCGGCGGCCTCCGTGAGCATGTCGATATTGGGTAGTGGAAACTCGTCCTTGGGGCACGCCCTATTCAAGTCCCGAAAGTCGATACAGACGCGGACTTGGCCATTCTTCTTTTGTACAGGGACGACATTAGCCAGCCAAATAGGGTGAGTGATAGGTTCGATGAAGCCTGCGCGCAGGAGGCGTTCAATCTCTTGCTTGATTTTCAATTCGAGCTCGGGGCGGAATGTCCGCGGGTGCTGTCGGCTAGGGATAGATCCGGTAGCAATGTTGAGATGGTGTGTGACTAAGGCAGGATCCAGTCCGGGCATCTCATTGTAGCTCCATGCTAAGACATCACGATACTCGTGTAGGAGGGAAACCAATTCCTCTCTTCGGCCGGGGGCGAGTTTTGTGCCAATGTAGGTGTGCCGCGGTTCTTCGCCCGGGTCGGCCAGGTTGATTTCTTCAATATCTTCAGCCTGAGGTCGAGGGCCATCCTCATAGCAAGGTGGTGCCGCGCCGGGGGTGAGGTCAGGATCTGGCTGGCAATGCTCGGCCGTGCGGCACCATTCAGTCTCTCCAAGGGGGTCGGGGTCGAGGGGGTCTGAGGAGGGACCGCCTGGAGCCCCTGCATACCGTCATAATTGATAGATGATCTTGCCGTCCTTGACGATACGTCGAAAGGCCGGCTCAGCCTTTTGCTTCTTGGACTTGGGGGAAGAAGGGGGGAATTGGTCGTGGCAGCAGGCGGAAGCGGTGGGGTTGACCCATTATTCTTGTTACTTCTCCCGGTTTTGTCCTTGGGAAGCTTGTCCCCGCACAGCTCATCCCAGGTCGGCAGCCTGGTAGAATGTACATGAGTAGCATTCTCCCCATCCTCGGCGAAATTAGTGAAGAAGGAGGCCTCGGCGAAATAAGACTCGGCGCATTCAAAGGGGGCTTTGGTTGCAGGGATTGTCATTGCTACCTCATGTCCCGTAGAACCGGCTACCAGCTTCACACATTGATGGTATGTTGAGGGAACGGCCTTGTTGTCGTGGATCCATGGTCTCCCGAGCAGGAGGTGAAAGGCAGACTCGCTGTCTATTACGTGAAAAGTAGTGTCGCGACGGACAGTTCCGACCATGAGGTCGATGGTGATATGGCCGAGGGTCGACTGAGGACCCTGTCCAAAGCCGGTAATATTGACGGGGTCACGGATGATTTTCCTTGGGGGAATGCCGGCCTGTTGCAGGGTGATGAGGGGTATGATGTTGATCGAGGCGCCGCAATCAACCAAGGCACGACGGAAGCCCGTGCCATTAACAGTACACTCTAAAAACAGCGGCCGATTGTGATGCTCGATCGGCGGCGAGTCTTCATCCGAGAAGACTAAGGCCGTAGAGGGGATGTGACGTAATTCAGCCTGGGCGGCGAAGCATTCGGAACCGAGGCCGGTGGTGACCTCGAGCAGGCAATTGGAAAGGTAAGTCCGGGCGGCGGGTGAAAACCCCATTTCATCAAAAAAACTTTTGATCTTCGTCATCTGTCGAAGGGGAGGCATCGACTGCTTAGCTGGAGGAGGCACGAGGGTCAGTGTGGGCTCTGCCGGGGCTTCGTGGATTACAGGCTCGACATGGTCAGTGACAGCCATAAGGGCCTGGTGCTCCCTACTGTTGCGATGCGGTGGGTAGGGATCTTTGCGCACATCGTTATTTTTCCGTAGCTGCAGGTCGCCCGACGCTACCTTCCTTGCAAAGATGGTTCGCAGTGCATTGCAATCTTTGAGCGGATGGCCAAGGGCTCGATGGAAAGGACAGTAGGTGGGCCTGGCCTTTTCTTCGTCTGTGATATTGGTCCGCATTGGTGGCAGTTGGAAATTTTTGTCATGCGCCACCCATTCGGCCAAGAGTTCCTTCACTGTATTCAGGTCACAGGGATAGTTAGGTGCGGGTCTTTGTTGCCTTCGCTTGTCGGAGCCTTGGTTCACATCTGGAAGCTGACGCTTGAAGCCTGCATAGTTGTTGTTGTCGTTGCTACGTTGAGTGATAGGTGCATCTGCTGAGGCCAACAGCGTACTTTGCGGTCGAGGCTTCCATGACTTGACAGGACCAACTGTCTCGTAAGTTCGTCGGGCTGCCTCCTTGAGGTGTCCCCATGACCTTAACTGTAGGTTCTCGATATGCACTCGGTAGACGTCAATCATATTTTTGATGCATATGGGAACCAACGTTTCGTCTTTGCTGAAATCTGTGCACTCAAGGCACTTAAGATGAAAACGATGCACATATTTATTCAAGTCTTCCCCCTGGTTCTGGCGAATGCCAGCAATATCAACGATAGTCACGCGCTCGGTCTCGTAATGAAATTTGTCTAAGAACAGCTGGACCATGTCGCCCCAGGTGTGGACGGTCCCTGCGGGGATCTGGTGATACCAAGTGTAAGCCAAGCCCGTAAGGGACTTGTGGAATTCTCTCAACTTCAAGCTGCTTCCTGTACCATACTGCTCCAAGGAGCCTGCAAACCTTGTTAGATGTTCACGGGCGTTTCCCTCACGTCCGTTGAAGAGCACAAAGTTTGGTTGCTTGTACTTGATGGGGTAGGGTGCGATGGCGATATCATTAGCGTACGGGGCGTGTCCGGTTAGACGGGTTGAGGAGTCCGGCTCGGAATTCCTCGACAGGCGACGGACAAGGGCCTCCAAATCTGACTGAGTGACATAGTTGGAGGATGGTGCCTCATTGCCGGTCAAGGGGTGATGACCGCCTGGTGCGTCGCGAGCCCCCGAGCCCCCAGATGGCACGGCTTGATGAACGGGGACATGGGAGGGTTGGTATGGTGCAGGTGCTGGCAGGGGCAGCTGTGCAGGGGCAAGTGTGGGTTGGCGAGACATGCCCATCACTTGGCCGGGGGTTTGGTGTTGCTCAACTGGATAGGGATTAGGTTCCATCTCGATGGAGTCATGCGTTTCGGAGGAGCTTCTTGCCGGCGTCAGATGAGATGGTGTGACAGCGGGGGGAATCTGCTGCAAGACTGGCCCGAGATCCGTGTGTAGCTTGCGGGGCGGCACTGCAGAAGGAGATATGTCGGCTACCGGCAGCGACGGTGTTGCGAGCCCTACCGCCAAGGGTCTAGATGTCCAAGGCGGCGGTAGTCGCGACACTGGGGCCGGGGCGATGTCAAAAGCTGGCCCCGGTCCTGAAGGCTGGATTGATGGAGCGGCCTGCTGTGAGGACAGGGCTTGTATGGATTTTTGCATGTCCATAATGGCGGCTAGTAGAGTGGTCTGTGAATCTTGCAGAGTGGTGATGGTTGGAGTGAGTTGCTGGATGGCTGCATTTACGAGCACTTGTACGTCGGGGGTAGTGGTCGGCAGCTGGTCTCGGAGCCGCGTGGCGCTAGTCTCCTCCTGATCACCGAGGTGGTGTTCTTGCATGGCGGGGTTGGGTCCTTGGCTGGTCGCCCTAGTAGCTCTCCGTTGCACAGGCATAATGCCTAAGTCCGGAAGGTATGCAAACCGCAATACGATGCTCACCTCCCCAGCGGAGTCGCCAAAATGATGGTGCCGGAAATGGTTCGATGATACGTGGAGGTGCCACAAAGGATGCGGTCTGAGTTGGCTTCCAGGTAGGCAACGTGGGAGACAGCAAGGACGGCGCAAGGGCCGAGGACAAGGCTCCCCAGACAGGTCGTGAGGGGTGGCAGTGCTGCGCAGGCAAGGTGACGATGAACAGGACCGACAGTCTGCAGTCCGTAATGAGGGTATGGCGTCCAGGGTCCGTAGACGGGAGTTCAAGTATATTTCTCTCACTAGAATTCCAGAGAGAATGTTTCCTTTAGAGAGAGAAAGTGAAAAGTCCAAATGAGAATCAGATCCTTGAAAAAGCTCCAAAGTCCACTATTTATAGGCAAAAATGTGCATGTGTCATAAGTTGACATGTGTCGCCCCCTGGGAACGACACGTCACCAGGGGGCCAACGCACTGACCCTTCGTTGGACTGCCGGTTCCTAAGTTCGTGCTGCCCTGCCCTTGCAACATCTCTCTGCCTGTCTGAGGAGACTGATCATGCCGCGGTAGCATGGTCAGAGTAGCCCGTTGCCCCAGCCTCCAGTCCAAGCCCTTACTGAATCCCACAGGTCTGGCAGCGGCGGGGAAGACCCGACGCCCAGCTGCCAGGTGGACTAGGCAAGATGCCCTTCCGAAGACCTGCTCCCGTCTCCGAGTGACCCGGGGGTCATAGTCCTTAGGGGTGCCGACGCGAGCCCCCAGTGCCAGAGCACGTAGGCTAGTCACGCAGGCACCCTGGCGGAGATAGTGTCCTGGAGGAGTAGCCTATCCCGTAAGCATATAACATGATTGCAGCGCATGGGGCGCGGTTGAGTGCGGGCGACGAGGGTCGCAGAGTGATCTCCGAGCGACGAGGGTCGTTGCGTGGATGGCGCGCGACCGTGAGCGACGGTTGTCATGGCGACAGAGCGGCCACAAGTGACGGTCATCGAGACTACGGGCGACGGTCATCGCGACGAAGGGGCACGGCCGAGAGCGACGGTTGTCGCGACTATGGCGGAGTGCGGCCGCGAGCGACGGTCGTCGTGACAATGGGGTGGGGTCAAAGGTGACGGCGTCGGTGTTCAAGGCAGGTGGCCGACCCCCATGGGGTGGCCGACCCCCAAGGGAGGCCGACGCTTGGGGGAGGCCGAGCCTAGAGGGAGGCCGACCCCCGAGGGTGGCCGACCCCTTGGGGGAGGCCGACCCTAGAGGGAGGCCGACCCCCCGAGGGTGGCCGACCCCTCGGGGTGGCCGACCCCCCAGGGTGGCCGACCCCTTGGGGGAGGCCGACCCCCGAGGGTGGCCGACCCCTTGGGGTGGCCGACCCCCAAGGGAGGCCGACCCTTGGGGGAGGCCGACCCTAGAGGGTGGCCGACCCCTTGGGGTGGAAGGCACGCCGAAGTCGCTTCACGAATGGTTCACGTGACTTGAGCATGCGTTGCTTTGACCGGCCCTCGAGCGTTGAAAAGTTGACCGCTGACTGGGTGATGTGTCGTGCAAAGTGGGTCCCTTGGCGGGTCTTGGGGTGCGACCAGAATAGGGTATGAACAATCATAAGTAATAATAACATTATAATGCATCTATACACAAGTTTGTATTCACTTATGTAAGATTAGTAATTTTGTTGATTTACCTTAAAAGTTAAATAAATCATGTAAAGAATGAATTAAAATAATTAAAGCAATTGAATAATTTGTGCATCGAACGTTTAAGATAATAAAAAAATTATGCCTTTTTTCCCCCTGTTGTGATGGTATTGGGTTGGCATGGTGGTCTTGCACGATGTGGTGTGAGGGCTTGAATTCGGTGGTGCTCAGCGGTGAGGGAGCAATTGCTTTGTTGTGTTCATCGGCGGGAGATCTTTGACCGGCAGTGGTCTGGTGGGCAACTAAGGAGATTGATTCTTGGTGGTTTTACGGCTGGTCGTGGCGAGCTCGTTGGTGCGTACGTGTGGTGGCCTTGGGACACGTGACCGTTCGTAGGTGTCCGACACTGGGCTTGGCTCCTTTGTTGGTTGGTTCGCCGTAGTGTCTGTGTTTGTCACATCGTCTCATCGCCACCAACTCCTCAATCCACTTGAACCCACGATTCTCCAACCAAGCGCCTCTCAGTCGTTAGCTACCAACATCATCAAATCCTACCTCGACAGGGCCTCGTAAATAAGCACGCTCACTGTTCGACGAAATTCATGAGAGAGACGTCGGCCTGGACAGACGTGATTGCCTGGAGACTGCTTTGAAACAATTGAGGGAATTTGCCGGTGACCATGCTTATACCTTCTCGAGAACTTGAAAGCTGTAAAGGGTGAAGTTGTTCCCTTGTGGGCTTCGGTATTTGACTGACTGTTAAGCATAATGAATGGTACAAGTCGTTGACAATGCTCTCCTAAACGTGCTAACCTTCCTCAACCCCCTTCTGGGGCCGGAGCATTCATGAAATGGCATAGCCCTGTATTTGTTACTAGACCAGATGCCATCGCATGCACGAGCATACCCAGTGGTGTAAAATTATGAATTTATTTCCGCCCAAGCCATTTACAGTAAGGAGATTTGCACCAGGCTGCCATGCTACAGTTGCAAAACTGTACTGTACCTTTGCAGTTAATACACCAGTAAAACACCCATCATTACCACTTCTCTGTTCGCACCAACAGTTATCATCTTCAACATCAACCCTGCTGAATTTTCTCCATATTTGTATTTTATTCCTTGACTAATTTCCTAAAATTCTAGAGGAGGGAAGAGGATTTCCTTTCACAAGGCTTCCTCTTTTTCCTTTAAGGAGAACCAGAGTACATTAGTGCCTCAGAAGGTATAACTCGCAAGCGGCAACTGAGCAGTGGCTACAAATTGTTTGCGGACACTTCTTTCACCACTTCTTTCAGATGATGCTCTATGCACTATAAAAACAGTTCCTCTGTTCGATATTTCCCACAATGTGATTTTCTAATTTTCACTTCGTTGGAGTAAATAGCACCATCATTTTGAGTCTGTTTATATGACTAGTAAAATTGAGATATTCGAAGGGAATTATCATCTCTGGGAAAGCATATAGTTAGCTTGTACGTGTTCAGTACTTGTATAGTAGTTGTATCAAACTCCCAAATGCATCAAATTACAAGGTAAAATTGTACAATTTGGTTTATTATGTAGGCAAAATGGGATCTAAATACACAGTCCTCCTCCTGATCGTTACTAAAACTTAAAAGAAAAGGCTCGAATGGACTCAAAAAAACATAAAAGGAAAAGCATGGTCAAAAGACATCACCTTCATCCTTCTGGCTGTCTCCTTAGAAGTGGTGAACAATGAGGTAACATGCAGAGATTCTGGTGGCTCTAGGGTAACGTGAACGGAGGCAAGATGAGGTAAGTTTTGAGACCATGCATGACTTTAAGTTTTATTTTGTAGGTTTATTTTTTCTTTTTTTTTTAGTAAAGGTCATAATAATCCTTAAATCTTTCAAGAAATATGCTTGACATTGTAAAAGAAGTTAAAAACACCATTAATTTTTTTACTAAGTATACAATCCAAAAACGGTATTTATGACAAAAAAGGGTTATAAGTCGAAAACACTTCTACCCTTAATCTTTTATGAAGAACTAAATTTAAAAATGATACTTTAAGGGAAAAAAATTAGTTATTTAACACCATCCTTACTTTTATATACGGATACATAAAGATATAGGTATTCATATAGATATAGGTACAATTAAGCTTGCATAGTGTTTCTCAAACATAGTCAGAGAGAATGTACGCAGTAATGATGCCTTAAACTGGCCAAGAATCACACTATTTTACCGGTGTTAATGTGAAGAATTTATTTGAAAGCTAAGGGCTAAGCAAATATGAGGAAAACAAATTACAAAAGAAATATGCTATGTACATATTTAGTTGGGGTTTGCACCACAAAATATCTATTTTCACTAATAAGTTCACTTTGATTAAATGCCACTAAATGGCATTTACTTTTTATTATTTATGAAGAGATAATGGAAGATTCAAGAAGTGAAAGAAACCAACTTCTGAAAATGTGTCCTATCAATAAAGGATAAGTGTGGTTGGTTACTTACTAAGTGGATAGTTTATCTCTAAGTGGATAGTTTGTCTTGTAATGGTAGTTATTTTTGACAAACCATGATTGAGAAGATGTTAGAGGGAGCAATCGATCGTGGGGTTTGAGAAGTTACTTCCAATAAAGATAAGGAGTGATAGTTACCAGAAGAGGACAGTTACAATAATACGAGTATAAAGGCAGATGAAGGCAACAGAGAAAGGAGTCGTCAATCTCTCAACAAAAAACTAGACTAGGAAGAATAGCTTGTTTAGACTTCTTTAGGGAGTCTATTAGATAACGATCAATCATCAACCATACAAATTAGTCTTTTTCTTTCTTTAGGTTAGAGGCTTTTGCTGACATCGATAGGAAGTTCAGTTTCTAGACTTGAACACATTAATGTGTAAACTTTCGCAATCAATCGAAGCTCTCTTTGTCATTTATGGGTGCACAGTCTTTTACATCTGATTTTCATCTCTTCGTCAAAGTTTCTCGCTTTCAGGGAAGTCCCAGGCCTTAGGGGCAAAAAAGATCTCGCACTGATCGATAGTAAGTTTGCCCAGCAGAGCAAACATTGGCATGCCCAATGGGACCTTGTATCTGAAAGTGGGAAATGCCAACAATATGTTTCCCTAGAATTGCAGGCCCGGTTTAATGAATTAAGGGCCGATTTCTGGGTAGATTTGATGAAATGCCGTACTTCGGCATCATTAGTTCCTAGAAATTTTAAACATTGTCTCTTTCATTTTATACGAAGTTGACAGTGGATGATTTAATGGAATTTTGGTATGATCTAATGGATTGCATTGATGCAAACCATGGTCAGTCTATTCTATCATTGATTTTGGTGCTTACCTCCAATGAATTACATCGGTTTGAAAATTAAATTAAAACCTTG